>VZRI01013698.1:11328-23998 GCA_013397515.1 Upupa epops | reverse complement strand
TGTTTAAAACTCGCCTGGAAATGTTTCTGTGTGACTGGATCTAGGGGGTCCTGCTGTGGCAGGGGGATTGGACTGGATGATCTTTCAAGGTCCCTTCCAATCCCTAGCATTCTGTTAATCTGTGTGAATCTGTGACTCTACCCTCTTTGTAACCAAAGTTCCTCATCCTCATCTTCCTGTGAAGGCAGGCAAGTGCTGCAGCTAGGGAATGGGGGAACGGATGCACAAGGAATGCTGGTTGTTGACAGCAAGAACTCAATCTGTATGTGGAGATCTGGTGTGCGATTTCCATTCTGGCCCCAGACTCTACTCTCCTTATTAAATAATTATTTGTGGCTTTTATAGTGCTAGTGAATTCCAGGGTATTGTTACTGACATCAAAGAAAAACAGTCTGTTCTATAGCTCAGCTGATGAAAACAGACGGATTTGTCTGTAAATACACTTTGCAGGGCTGCTGTATTTTTCTTTTTGTCATACTGACGTGCCTGTGCACTGCCCTTAGGTAGAGCCACACCATAAATAAACTAGGAGGCTTCACCAGAAAACATCTGAAATGTCCTTCATTAAAGACACACCAGAGTCCAGGTTGGCAAGCTCTACAGGTCTCAGCACCAGCCATGTTTATTCACTTGCACTTCTCCCACAGGCAGTTAGTTTCACATTTATTTACTTTCTCTTGTTTTGTGGAAAAGTATTTAGCTTTGCCCCTAAGTGAGTGCTGGGTGACAGAGCCAAAGGGGGATTTTCACACTGCCTCTCACACTTCAGCTTCGGGGTAAAGTGAGCTGCAAAGTCAACCTGAGGTCACATATGGAACCATAAGCAGCAGGACCTGGCTGTCAAGAGGGTAAATGGGCTATTGGGGTTTTATTGCAAACCATGTAAGCAAGCAGGAGCCCTGGTAACAGGAATGAAATGCCTTTTTATGCCTGAAAGTCATTCCTCATCATTCAAGGCCACCAGTGTATTTATACAGAACAATTCAAGTGCACAGTACAGAGGTCACTTTTCTTCAGAAGCAAAGCTGCTCTATCTCAGAGTAGGAGCACATGTTCCAAAGCAATTGAATTTTTCCTTGTTATGCAGTTAAAGCTGTGGAGCTGAGCTGCAGAAACTGTCTGGGCATGTGCTGGCAGCCAGGCCAAGCACACAATACAATATGTCAGCTTAAATCTCCGTGACTGGCTATTGTAGCTTGGTAAGGATAAGGACTTGATTGCTTCTGGTTTTATGCCACTACCCTATACAGTTCTCAGCTTTGAAGACACTCAAGACCAGAAGAAAAGCATTTCCCGTCTGGAAGGCAGGAAAGCAGGTTTTGTACTTTACCACTCATGCGTTAGCAAGCTGAACTCTCCATAAAGCTGGCCCATTGTGATGGATTTGGGATTCAGTACAAAGTAGCTGACTGCTTCGTAATTCCCACCGCTGGCTGCAGGCTGACCTTTCAGTGATGTCACTGCATCTGCCAGGACTCTGTAACTCTGCAAAAGCAGGACAGCAGAGAGCGTTAACTGCAGCAGCTCCATAATGACAAAGCCACTTGCTCTCACAGCATTCGAAAGACAGTGAAAAAGAGGACACGGTGAAGGATAATATGATGGTAAGGAGATGCCTGGCTGTATTCATAGAAATAAATCATCCTAGATGCATGGCTGGAGGAAGTTAGAGCTCCTGTGCAAGAGGCCTGAAGCATCTTGAGATATCAAAGTATACCTTAGCCTTAGAAATCTGCAGCAGATCTAACAAGCCCAGTTTGAAAGAGTGGGCTAGTATACTAAATGGTAGCATCTTGACTTCTTCCTTTTGACAGCAGCTGAACAGGAGCCAGCAGTGTGCCTGGGTGTCCTGCATCAGCACTAGTGTGGCCAGCAGGACCAAGGAGGCGATCCTGCCCCTCTACTGGGCCCTGGTGAGGCTGCACTTCCAGTACTGGGTGCAGTTTGGGCACCAAAGTACAGGAAGGACATTGAGGTGCTGGAGAGGGGGCAGACGAGGGCAACTGGGCTGGTTAGGGGTCTGGAGAACAGGCCTGATGGGGAGAGGCTGAGGGAGCTGGGGCTGTTCAGCCTGGAGAAAAGGAGGCTGAGGGGAGACCTCACCGCTCGCTACAACTACTTGCAGGGAGGATGGACTGAGGCAGGTGTTGGCCTCTTCTCTCTAGGGACTAGTGACAGAATAAGAGGAAATGGGGTCAGGTTGTGCCAGGGGAGGTCAGATTGGATCTTAGGAAAAACTTCTGCCCAGAAAGAGTGGGGAGGCCTTTGAACAGGCTGCCTAGGGAGGGGTTGGAGGCACCGTCTCTGCAGGGGTTCAACAAATGGGCAAACTGTGTTTTAGGAGATAGGTTAGTGGTTTGGGGTTGTAGGGCAGATGGGTGGACTTGATGATCTTGAAGATCCTCTCCAGCCTTGATGGATTCTATGATTCTACCTGAGAGAAGCTGAAAATGCTAGAGTGTGAGTCTTCTGTGAAGCTTATCCCCCTGCATCGCTAGGTAGGTGATAGATTGCTGGGGCCAGCACACTGTCTAAATCATACCTTTGTCTTCCCAGAACCTGTTGGCCCCACTAGCATAACACCGTGACGAACCACTGTGGTTTCATAGAGCTGGATGCACTTAGTCACAAAACCTGCAAAGGAAGATGATGGGGGGTGGGGTGAGTCTGGAACCATCTTTTTTCTAGAGTCAGCCCAGGACCAGGAGGAGCCTGGAGAGTGTTTTCTCTCACCATCAACATCTTTCAGATTCTCTTTGATGCAGGACTTGCGAATGACCTCTTCTAGGATGCCATAATCGGGAGGCTTTACTTTGATCTTGGGAAATAAATCTGAGACAATATCATTGAAAAGCTTGAGGTCATCCTGAAGGAATTTGGGCACATTGGCATCCCTGATAGCCTGCATGCAGATCAACTCCTGCAAAGATTTAAGAACTCAGAACTTCAAAGATTTTGCCTCTCTTACATGGTTGCAGTAAAGGCTACATCAGTCCACGACAGTGGAAAGTACAAGCACATTCATTTACCTCATCCATAGTAAGATTCTCTCTTTTGAGGTTGCCAGCTGTTGAGATGACACTCTTCACAGCTCTCATCCCAAAGTCATAGTGGTCCTGGAAAACACGCAGAAGAAACAATGTCATCAGATACAAAAGCTTCACCTAAAACAGAGTGATCTTGTGCATGTGTTCACTTGGAGGTAACAATACAAAAATGAGAGAATTATGCCTTCAGAGCTACTGCTCCTTCATCCTGGTCTGCTCTCAGGATCCTCCAAACAACTAGCTGGTCCTCAGATGTAGAGACAGTGGGTAAGGAAGATGAGAACAACCAGATGATGAAAAATCCTAGATGGAGGGACAAGTACGTAGGGCTTCTTGGCTTAACCATCACGCTACTGTGACCCTGACTAGGGCTGTAGGTGAAGGCAAGTCTGGCCACAGGAAGATAAATGAGAATTAGAAAAGAAAGAAGTAGATAGAGAATGGGCATTGTGACCTTTTTGTTATGCATTGGGACAATGTAATGAGAGAACCACCCAGGAACTTTCTGCCTAGGCACAGAAAGCCCATCACTTAAAAAAACATTAATGGACATGAAGGGTAGACTTGAATTGGCAGCTAGGAAGAAGTTCTTTAACAGGATGGGGGTTGAACTCTGGAACAAGTTGCCCAAGGAGGGAGCTGAGGCCCTGGAGCTATTCAAGGTGAAGATAGACAAGGCTCTGGGCAACCTGCTCTAGTTGAGGCTGTCCCTGCCCCCTGCAGGGAGGTTGGACTGGATGATCTTTGGAGGTTTGGAGGATTCTGTGATTCTCTGAAGGCATCTACCTGGGTGCTGAGCTGCTCCGACAGCAGTTTAAATGTTGTGGTGATCTTCTTAGCAAGGACTTTGGCTTCATTAAACCCAAAGGAGTAGAGTGAAATCTCAGCAATCATGGAATAATCTGGGACCATCATAGCCACGGGACGAAAGAGTGCCTGAAACATATAGTTCCAACGTAACAGCAAAACACTGTTGTTTCTTGCTTTTCCCAGCAAACTGAAACGAGTGTCTATCCTTTACAGTACACAGCATGAGCGTGCCTGGTGCCTGTCTGGGTAGTATTCCTGCAAGTAACAATGTGAGCAGTTCCATTTGCCTACACTGTGATTCAAACCTTAATATGAGCCCAGAAACTTTCCAAAAGCATCACATCTGTATCCTTGTCATGGACACACTGGTGGTCTGAGTATCACCCAGCACCAGTACTTGCTCTCTCGAGAGCTGCTTTCTGTGCAGCCTGCCCCTCTTACCTTCAGGTTATCAGGCAGTTCAGTGCGCCCAGCATACCCTGGGTTCATTGTGATGAAGACTGCACAGGATGGGACCAGTGGGATCTCCATGCCCTCAAACAGGAAGCGATCCACCTAGGAAATTAAAAAGACAATCATCTTCAAAGAACAGGGCCTGACCTACAAAATCAATAATGTAGCAGGATCTTCCAAGAGGAAAACAACAGCTTTTGGCAGTTAAATTGTCAAGCACAGACACAGAGAGCACTGCAAGAATCTAGTATTACCAGCAATATTTTAACTGTTTAAGATACTAAGTTAATGGAAGATTTACTAAAAGAATAAGTGGGGGAGTTGGCTCTTGAACAGACTTCTCTCCCTCCAGCTATAAACAAACATTTCTTCTGCAGTAGAGTTTGGACATGAATTAATTCGTGGCAGAGGGCAAAGAGAAACCTAAATCCTTTTTAGAGCTGTGTAGGTAGTAATTTCAGCTGGGGGATAAGGTAATGGAGAAGTCAAGACAAAGTCAAGAAGATGCAGGTTTTAACCTCTCAGTCTCCAGAGAACAAAGCAGAGGCTGTCTGCCACAGTGGCTGACAGGTGACTCTCCCCATAAAGCCAACAATTCCCTTTACATTGCAACACTGTGTGTGCACTAGGGTGCATTCCTGTGTGCACACTGGGTTTTGTGACTCTACTAAAGCTTGGATAACACATCTAGACAAATGTAGTGCTGAGCAGCTCATGGCAGAATGCTGGCTGCCTTTATTATAGCTCCAAGTTGTTTCAGCTCAGCAGAACCATATTGGGGGGTCTCCCACACCACAGTGGCACTGCAACTCAAGCTGAGGCATTCTTCAGCCTGGGAGAGTGTGGGCAACTGTGGCAGCACAGACTAAGGTGAAGTTACAAAACCCAGGATATACTGACTATGTCACAACCTGATAAGAGGCACCACAACTCGGGTGTTACTCATGCCTCTCCAAGCTCAAGTATGTCTGTCTGAATTGCCCCTGAGCAGTGAAGCTCGTCCTTTATGGAGATGCATGCAGAGGCAAGGACTCTGTCTAGACTACCTCAAGTGGAGAGTTTTTTGGTCTGCTTTTGCATACACATGTTCATTACGTACCCTCTGCTGCTGTGCCTTCTGAATAGTTGTCATCTGCTGGGCCACTACAGACAGCACCTCGATATCGATGCGGTTGAATTCATCAAAGCAAGCCCACGCCCCAGAGCTAGTCAAGGAAGAAAAATGAAGGGAGACAGGATGACCACAGAGAGGAAAACTTGTGGTAAAAGTTCAGCAGATCTACAAATGATATATCCACGCACTAGGAAGGCAGTGCAGAGACAAGAAGTAAACCTAAAAGGCCCCATGTAGTGACACAACCACAGTGTATTGGTACAGTGGAGAGGGCTGTAGCTGTTCACACACACTGTGCATCCCTGGCCATGTGATGAATTGAGAAGGTGCAAGACCACAGCAGTGTTTGATCCTACAGCCTGGGACAAATTTGAGGAGATTGAGGGGAGATCTTACTGCTCTCTACAACTGCTTGAAAGGAGGGTGTAGAGGCAGGCGTTGCCCTGTTCTCCCTAGTGGCCAGTGATAGGACAAGGGGAAATGGCCTTAAGCTTCACCACGTGAGGTTCAGGTTGGATGCCAGGAGGGATTTCTTTCCTGAAAGGGTTGTCAGCACTGGAACAGCCTGCCCAGGGAGGGGGTTGAGTCACTGTTCCTGGAGCTGTTAAAGAGAAAGGCAGATGTTGCATGGGGAGACAGGGTTTACTGGTGCTGATAGAGCTAGGAAAAGGTTGGACTCAATGATCTTGAAGGTCTCTTCCAGCCAAAACTGTTCTGATTCTATGAAATTCAGCACTGAATTCCCTGTTTTTCACCTTAGCTATGTAGCAGTTCCAATTTAGACATCTGTAAGTCCATTTTTCAGAGCTTGCAAGATTATGTATAAAGCTGGAAGCATGTATATGAGGAAGGTGATCTCCCCACCAGGGAAGATTTAAGAAGGTTTAAGAATGAAGTTACCTTACTTACAAAGAAAACATCTGAGAAAAGAGTATCAGCTTTTGTTCAGATTCACCAGCGTGCAACAGACTAATTGGACCAGGTCTGTTTGAAATGTAGAGAAGAGAGAGGATCTCTCAGGGCTTAGAGCAGTCTCTCTTGGCTGCTCAACAGATAAAACCCAGCAGATTCTCTCCTTAGGATTAAGCAGCTTGTGGGCCTAATCTCAGCCCAGTCTGCATGATATTAAAACAAAAGCCAGAGCTCCAAACATTTGCACAGGTCTTTAACAGTAGGTTGATGCGAAGTATTTTCATTTTACCTTAAGTGAATAAGATCTCTATTTTTTAGGTTTTTTGGGGGTTGGTTTGTTCGGGGGTTTTTTTGGCTGAATTATCACTCCTTTCCAGCTTTGCTCACACTGGAACACAGTAACCCCCTCCCTAGGGGTTTGCTTGTTCTTCTAGTCCACCATGAAAAATATCCACCCATTCCCGGTGGTCAGAACCCCTATACCCTATCCACATTTTGCAGTACCAGACTAGTCCTTTGAAAAACTTCCCCATTGCCATAAAGTTGAGCTGGTCAGAGCAGTTGAACACCACAGTCTGGATTGCCAGAGCTTTGCCCAGGTCCTTTACTGTTTCTGTTTTGCCTGTTCCCGCTGGTCCTGCAGGTGCTCCTCCAAATTTCAGGTGCAGAGCTCCTGTAAGCGTCAGGTAACACCTACAACAAAGAATAGGCCAGCTGATAAAAAGCAGTTCTACTACTGATTTTAGTAGCAGAGGCATATGATCTATACAGGCAGAGACTAGTAGGAATCCAGCCTTTATTATTCCCTGGAACTGCTCAGATGTGCTGCATTCTGCAAAGGAGAAAAGGCCTTGATTAGTATTCGTGTGTGTCTGCAGGGATAAATCCTCCTGTCACTGGCTACAAATCTACTCTCCAGAAAAAGGACAATTACAAAAGGGTGAAACTATTGTTGCTGCTGCATATTCTAGACTATTAGACACTCCTATCTACTGGTTTGTAGAAGAGCTCCTTAGCTATCAAGAGGGCATTTTATGTGAGTCAGACCACTATATTAAGACTCAGGAGAGTGAAAGCCATCAGTCTGAGTCCTGATCACTAGGAAAACAGTAGAGCAGTGCCAGAGTGTTCTCGTGCCCTCATCTCAGGCTGTCCTTTACTGTACAACCGGTTTCTATTTACATACATTAAGCAGTAAGATCAGCTTGGTCAGATCCTTGGTTTATCCCCCAACGATGCTTGTTGATCCAGAAAGAGAGAAAAGAAAAAGGTGCATTTATTACCCAGAAAACATCTCCTCACCTGTCAGTGAGGGGCGTGATAACCAGACGTCCACTGTTCCCCAGATACTCATAGCCATAGATAAACTCAGCATTGACTGCTCTGACGTACAGGTCTCCCCGTGTCCAGTAGTATCTAACAAGTGAACATGACATCAGAGAGATAAACACTGGCTACAGATGATACAGCAGCTCTAAGGGTACAGTCTGCAGGCCTGGAGAGCTGCATCACAAGGGACTTCCCTCTTCAGAGAAGAAAGGATAAGGTAAAACAACGAGATGGACAGGAGCTGTCACAGAACCCAACGTTAGGATTAGTCTGTGCTGCCACCAAAACTAGGTCTGACTCGGATGCCTTAGAACTGATATCCTTGGCAGACTACAGACCCACTCCTCACAAGGATACTAGAAGTGACTCAGGAATACTGCTCACAGACTGTGCAGACCTCTGTTCCCATTTGTCACAGACACAGCTAATAGGGAAGGAGAATGAAGAGTGGCCAGGGAAACCATGGGAGGTTTGATAGCTATGTTCTCTACCTGAGCTGGGAGATCCACTCAAAATCATTCATGCTTGTCACATTCTCCTCAATCAGTTTTGCTGCAACATCCTTGGCATGGACCTCCATCACAATAAGAGCTGACAACACTGCCCGCTGCATCTTGGACACTTTTCCACGGACCAGGGAAACCAAGTCAACCAACTGGGTAAAGAAAAGAAAGCCTTGTGAAACAATCCATATCCCAAAGACCCAGGCTGTGCTAACCTAATGCAACCAAACTTATGGCATGTGATATCCAGATCACAGGCTGTGTCCAGAAACAGAGGTACTGCTCAGAAAGCAAACACTCCTCAGGGCTGGCTCAGATTGGACTTTTGCCTACACCATTACTATGTTCAGGTGAAAAGGAAGAGTTAGAGCAACCATGAGGCCAGAGTTAGTATCTCCCAGGTATTAGGTGAGATCAAATGCACAGAACAGGTATGAAGGATGTGATTTCACTTTGACTTCCTCTGTCCATCACTTCAATTCTCCTCCACCCTTGATTTCTTGGGTGACCCTGGAGAAGTCATCTTTCCCCTTCTTTATGTCTTAAGGTAATGAACATATTATCAGTCCTGTACATTATTTGAGGCTTATGATTACCAACATGCTATCTTCTTAGAGAATAGGGCTTTTACCTGGTTTTGAGCTACGCTATGTAGGACTGTGTCCCTGTTTCTCTTACAGTGTTGCCCTGGCTCTATTTATAAGTTATCTACATTCTGATGCTTGAACAGTCTCCATCTGGCAAAATCTCACCCTTACATTCATTTTCATACCTGAGTACTCAGCTGTGGGTAAAGCCTGCTGGACAAATCTCCAGCTTCCAGGGCTTCAGATACTTCCATTGTCCAAAAAATCTGGCATCCAGCAATGACAACCTGACCAGGCCATTGCAAGACCCATGCAGTACGTGGAATCTCAAAAGAAAAAGAGGGAAAAAAAAGAGGTAACGCTGATTTTTCTTTTTTCAGCCTTTCTTCTTCCTTAGACCCAAACAACTGAAAATTTAGATTTTCTACCAGCATAACTTTTACACAGAAACCAAAGCCCAGATGCATCCCCCCATACAGCCCTTATGTGAGACATGACTGCTCAAGAGGACAAAAGAGAGTAGATTCTTATAAAGAGGAAGTTGCCTGAAGAGATGAATGGAAATGGATTCATACAGGCTCAATCTATGTAACTGGAAGTGAGTGTGCAGTGTTTGCATTCTTTTGGAATACTATCTGCTTGCTTGATGGTGCATTCTGCACTTGACCCACAAGTACTTGGATTAAAGGTTCTACATCACAAATTCATCAGCACCAAGACATCAGAGACCTGCCTGTCTGTAATAAAACCCTCACCTCTGGATAAACACGAAGAGATCTTTCTATATTGTCCCGTACACTGGCCTTCATGGATTTCTCCACTTCCAGCAGCCAGCCCTCCACGTTGTCAGTGGGATAGATGGGAGCAAACAGCTTCACCTCTTCTCCTTCAGCAGAGCGCATGTGTGTGATCTGTAGGTCCTCCTGGAACACTAGCTGATGGTGAAAGTGCAACAGATGTGATTGGAGGATTTCCTTGCTGTCCCTGCCTTCCCACCACAGAGGATAGCCAGGCTGTAGTGGTATGTGCTCATTAAAAATCTCGTGGCAAACCTGGTTGTTCATAGTGACAATAAAGGGTGCAAGGGGTGTGCAAAATGACCTCTTCAAAAATGGAGAATGATTGTGTGAAAACAAGAGATTCACGTTATTGCCTTAACTTGAGTGAAGCTAGCTAGCCAAATTATAGGCAGGACCTACTTTTCTCATTGCCTGTCTAGCATTCAAACCCTTAATTCCTGTTTAATTATGTAGATTCAAATCATTTCCCTTGAGAACACAGTGTCTAGTTTTAAAAGTAAACTTTTACCAGGTTCTCCAGTGCCCCAGCATATCACTGGAAGTCCCCTTATTTATTCCAATGGCTTTGATCCATACTTCCAGTTAAATTTCCTTTCTATTTTCCCAAGCTACAGACTAAGACATTTGTTTTATTGTCTGAGTGGTGGTGGTGTGAGCTGACTAGTCATGGAGCCTGAGATCTATTAGGAATAATAAAGTGGGAGAATAGCCATGTCAACCCCATCTCCTGGGTAGAGATGAATGCAGAAACTTAGTTCAGTTCAGGCTTGATCACTCCTCATCCCTCCTGAAGCTGTCAGCAACACTAAGTGCCTGCAAGTAGACAGCTAAGTCTGAGTTATTTCTCTTGGCCTCCATAGTGGTATGGACAGACATGTCCAGAGGTAGTGACTTCTCCTAAAATGAATTTCTTTGTATTACCCTTTGCAGCTGCCTGTTTTCCCCTCACTGTCAACAAGGCAACTGAGGGTTCTCAGTTCACAGGCAGATGGCTGGTTTTGAATTGTCCAGACAGAGGCTGCTTGAATCCCGCTCCCAGGCAGGGAGCATCTTGCAATGCCTACATGCAGTTACAGGTTCCTGGGAGATACAGGACCACAAAGCAGAACCATTCTCCCAGATCTCAGCAAGCCTCCAAGTTCACATGATAGCAGCTTCACAAAGGTGGGTCAAGCCACCAGGGTGTTTCTTGGCTTACCTCTGCAATGTTCTCAAAGCATTTGCAGAGGTGAGATTGTACAGCAGTGGGGTCTCTTGTCTGGGACAGTATTTCCAGCAGCTCATCATCTGAAAGGAAGTAGAACCTAGAAACACAGGGAAAGGCATCAGGGGAGGCTCCTTCCACAGACAGCATCGTAGGTTAGGTCCTGTCAAGATGAGGAACAAGCCTACTGCTAGAGCCATGGTCCCCCTTTTTGCAGAGACAGACTCCTCCAACAGCAAAAGTCACTTATTCCCACACAAAGTGGTTTTAAACGATTATTAAAGAACAGAAATACTCCTTCAGGAATAAAGGATGGGATTACATTGTAGGTTTTCATTTTATCCCACACTTTCTAGACAAATTATGAAGCACAGATATGCCACAATGCTTCCAGACTGCCCTGAGCTCATAACACCCGTGTCTGCCTGTTTTCTCCCCATCAGATGGCAGCATTGAAAGGCACAGCCTTGCTTATGTTTGCAGTCTCATCACAATGTCCTAAGATTGAATTGTTTTGCTCTCTTGGCAGAGTGAACGGGAATGAGCTCTCCTTTAATATTTTCTAAAGCAGGGAGTGTGACCCAGCTCGGTGACGTTTGCAGTTACCTGGGAAAAGCACCTCTTTTCGTCTCCAGATATACATTCAGCCCTTTCTGCACAAGTTCCAGTAGTCCCTTGCACTTTCGCAGGTTCTCCAGCAGCAAAGGATCAGGACACAAAGAAATCACCTATAAACGGATTGGACAAGAGAGGAAGCATCAGTATTCTCAGCATGTGTGAGATAAGGCAGCGAGAGATAGCTGTGATGCCCAGTGGTGTTACTGATAGGATTTAAACAACTTTTTCACAGGAGGGACCTGGAGAGGTGTGAGCTTTGTGGCCACAGAGAGGAAACAGCATTTACTGATGTGGCAAATACATTAGGGTTCTCCTAATGCCAGCATTTGTAATATGGGTTACAAGAGGCGACGGAGTCCTGGGAAATGGGGACTCGAGAAACACACAGAGCACCACTACCAAGACACAGAAACAGGAGGAAACAGTGGCTCTAAACAGCTTAAAAAGTGAGTCTCAAGGAAGAGTCAAAGGGCAGGAGAAATAGCAGAGCTGGTTACAAGAGCTGTAAGAGACAGCAAGGAATCACAGGTAATGACTGTCTGCTTGGACATGAGAATGAAAGGCCAAGTTCCAAGAGGAGAAACCTAGTGTTCTGGAAGGTTGTATGGCTTGCAGCATGGTGCTTATGCCCACACCACATGCACAAAAACCATGACTTAAAGGCAGTCCTTGTTTGAGTGAGTTTGGGATACACACCTTGGGATTTTCACTAGCATTCTTCATTATGTTCCTCCAATCCTCATCCATGGCCTGGTAGCACTTGCTCTCCTCAGGGAGCTGTCTTTTTATGTCCTCTGACCCAAAGATAGGCTCCAAATAGAGCCAAGAGCACTGGCAATTCAGCCATTCCTCTAGGACATCCTAGTGACAGGGAAGAAGAACAGCTTCTCAGGACACCATCCTATGAAGCTGTTCAGCAGAAACATTCACACTGTGCACCGGAATGGATTGAAAAAACACAAGAGAAAAGGAAAAAATGGTGATGCTGCACTTTGGCATTCTACTATTCTAAAAACCTACCTGCAATGCCATGAGCTGGGATTTCCTTCACAAATTAACGATTTCCTAGCAAACCCCTTTGCTAACTGTTGTCAGGA
The DNA here is from genome assembly GCA_013397515.1 of Upupa epops. Lineage (NCBI taxonomy): Eukaryota > Metazoa > Chordata > Aves > Bucerotiformes > Upupidae > Upupa > Upupa epops. Next base: position 11,524 of record VZRI01013698.1, on the reverse strand, counting down.
GGCACCAGAACCAACAGCCGTTAGTTTCATGGTGGTAGTTTAGAAATACATGTAAGGCAGTATGAAAGGCCAAATGGACTTTGTGGTGTGACAACTGAGTGAGCGACCAAGTGGATGAGAGAATCGTAGAATCATTAGGGATTGGAAGGGGCATTGAAAGATCATTTAGTCCAATCCCCCTGCCACAGCAGGATGA
>VZRI01013696.1:0-44338 GCA_013397515.1 Upupa epops | reverse complement strand
TTGATCTACTAATCACCCCACTTCTAATCCACCCCAGGATGCCGTTGGCCTTTGCTGGCCCACTGCTGGCTTCTGGTCCTCCTGCTCGCCAGCAGGACTCCCAGGTCCCTTTGTCCTACGTTGCTCTCCAGCAGCTCAGTCCCCAGCCTGAAATGTTATGCTTGTGTGTTGTGCCGAGTATGTTCTGCTTAAATGCAGAGCCCTGACAGTAGGTTCCTGGAACAGATGAGCAAGATTTACGTTATCTGATGCTTTTAAATTTAGGCAGAGAGCAAGACCTCTTTGCTCACTTATCTTTGCGATCTGTTTTTTTTTAACTTGCATCAAAACCTCAGATCCAGATGAGCTCAGAGATGTGTTTGTGCATGGAGATGCATTTGTCACCAAACGCAGAAATAAGTTCCTTGCAGAAATAAATTTCATTATAAAAATGGCCTCTTTGGACTTCTGGTACCAGCTGATGTCAATGGCAGTGATACTCCAAACCAGTTCACATCTGCTAAGTATGATAGACTTAGTCTTACATCTATTACAGATACATCCTTACACTGAAGCTGTAATGAAAAGCCTGGTTGTAATCTAAGCCATTAAATACAAATAGCTCCTGCTAATTACCCGTTAATGCATAATACGGACAGTTTGATATGTTTAAAGGAATTAAAAGCCATTATTACATGATTTGAGCATGTAATTATCACTCTAGTTACAGGAAAAACTAATATCATTTTAATAGGAGTTGGATTTGACTTGAAATGATGTCATGGCAATGAAAAAACCCCCACAGAACTAATGTGTTTAAAGATGGGAGATGGCTTTTGTTCCACGTCAGCAATAACGATGAATGCTATGGTGTAGCAGCACATGCTTAGTGCAATTCCAGACTTCCATGGTGCTAGTTCATTTGTCAAGGGCTTTCACCTTTAAAACACAGGCTGAGGTTTTCAATACGTTGGTTGGTCTGTGACGGGCAGACTGGCGCTGCACTCCCAGGTGCTGTGGGCTTTGCATTGTGCAGCTATCTGCAGCTCTAAGCAGAAAGATGAACCCCTTTGCCACGGTTCACTGCCAGTGTTATCATTCTGTTTCTATAGCGAGCAAGCTGATGACTCAAACCCCTGCAGAACGGGCAGGGAACAGATCTATAGGCAGATCGGGAAATTACAATGGAGACTTTTCTATTGTGCCAGTTCCCTGAAATAACAGTAAGGCACGGAGAGAAACTGGCACAGCCCTATAGGGGAAGCATGATCAGACTTCATGTAGCACAGGACACCTCACAAAAGCAGTTTCCTCTTGTGTGATACAAGCTTGGCTGTCACATCTGCAAAGTGTGACATGAATCCTGTCTGCATGAGACATTTCCATTTGCACTAATTACAGAATCACAGAGTGTTAGGGATTGGAAGAGACCTTAAAAGATCATCCAGTCCAACCCCGCTGCCACAGCAGGATCACCTAGATCCAGTTACACAGGAACAGTCCAGGCAGGTTTTAAATGTCTCCAGAAAAGGAGAGTCCACAACCTCCCTGAGCAGTCCCTTCCAGTGCCCTGTCACCCACACTAGGAAGAGGTTTCTTCTCATATTTATGTGGAACCTCCTCCAAGATGTCATTTTATTAATTAAATATATGATTTGTGTGTGTTTTGTTCTTTGAATGGCCAAACCCTGCAACGGCAACGCTTCCTGTGAAACCCTTTTCCTACAGTGCTCTTTGTCAAGAATCCCGTCATTCCCGTTATTTCTATACAGTAATTCATCAGGTGAATCCCTCAGAAGGTGTCTGCACCACTGCTGCTCCTATGGTCAGCGTGCTGGCAACCTGTCTGGGTGTTCTGCTTAGCAGTGTAAAGCTGCCTGTTGGTAGTTAAAGTAGGTGAATAGGAAAAGGAAGAGCTGGAGCACATCAAACGGGCATAACCTGTTGGAGTCTCTTCTAGCTACTTATTCCTAAGTAGCTGCAGCTGAGATATGATTCTGACTGCAGGAGAAAACTCCAGGGCTTGGCAAAGCACAGATCTCACGTCTAGCTGTGACAGGAGTCAGACAAGGTATTCAGGAGGAGCAGGAGTTCCTCAACACCCATACTAATGAACATCTACTTTTCCACACAAACAAGAAATACCTCTCTCTATAAGAAACCAGAGATGTTCCCACACCTTCAGCTTTGCAACTGCTTTCAGAGCTCCAAGAGAGGAACTTTATTTCCCCCCAGTTCGTTAGCTCTGGGCTCTGTGTTTTGCAGATAACCAGCACCCATCCAAAGCAACAAAGGCGGGCACATGCAGTCCCTCCTAATGGAAGCACAGGCTGTGCAGCAGCTCCACCACTACAGTTCTGTTACTCACTTATTTATGTAGACAGGCTTTCTGCTTCTCACCCCTTTAGCAGTAGCTGGAAACCTGATGGTACATCATGGTGGTCTAAAGCCTTTGCTAGCCCTGCAAACTGAGCTGTCTGGGAGCTCCACAGAGCGAATCATAGAATCATTAGGGATCAGAAGGGACCTCAAAAGATCATCTAGTCCAATTCCCCTGCCACAGCAGGATCACCTAGACCAAGCAAGTCACACAGGAACATATCCAGGCTTCTCCTAGTCTGGGTCTTCCCAGCAGCTCTGTGTCCTTCTTGAACTGGGGGGTTTCCCCACGGCCAATGCTTTCAAAGCCAGCCACACAATTACTCTGCAAAGGTATTAGCAGGGAGTTTTACACGTTACCTCTCTCTGGCAATCTCCCTTGGTACAGCAGGACTGGGAACCTTCACACTGAAATACAGACTGCAACAGGGCAAGTACCAGAGGCATAAGGGAACTATGGCAACACATGAGTTTTCTGTTTGAGATCTCCTTGTAACAGATGTCCGTGTGTAGAACACAGTTGCAAACAACAGATCTCTCCCATGTTCTGGTGCAGAAATAACTGCTGGGCACATCTGAAACGCTCCCTCAGGCCAACTTTTCATTCCTCGGCCGTATGCACGAAGCAGGCAACAGATGCTGAACAGAGGGGGTGGTGAAGAGAACACTTCTGTTCTTCCTAGAGCTAGGCATCTCATTCCTTTACCCATTTATCTATCCTTTAGGTATGGTGTATCGATGAAGTACTGCAGAGTTATTGCAATACTACTGCTACAAGCAAACCAGAATGACACACTGTCCCCCCAGGGATAAACATCAGTGACTATCACAAGCTCAGCCCTAACAGTAGCTTGGCTGCAGCACTGATATCAGGGCAGAAATCCTGAGCTGCTTTCTCAATCAGGTACATTTTTGGAAGGAAGACACTGTTTGTGACTGCCTTGTTTTCCAGATAGCGAGACTAGTTCAGGCCCCAGCTCTGTTCATAACAATGCAGTTTCAAAACCAATACATGCATTTAAAATAAAATAAAAAGAGAGAAGCACGAGTCTTTGCACTCTTAGTTTCAGGACATTCTTCTGCATTCACATTCAGTCAGGGGCAAGTGAGCTGACTGAAAAAGGGTAACAAGCCAGCTCAGAGAAAAATATGTATGAAAGTCTAAAAACCCTGCACAGAATCACTGCATCACAGAATGTGTGGGTTGGAAGGGACCTCTAAAGGGCATCTACACCAACCCTGCTACGACATACAGGGGCATCTCCAACTAGACCAGACTGCCCAGAGCCCCAGAGAGACAGACTTTCGATGGCTCCAAGGATGGGGCCTCCACCCTCTCTCTGGGCAGCCTGTTCCAGGGATCCCCACCCCCAAATTCAAGAACTTTGTCCTCCTGTCCAGCCTCACTCTGCCCTTTTCCAGCTTCAAACCATGACCCCTCATTCCATCATTCCCTGACCTTGAGAAGTTTTCCCCAGCCCTATGACAGTCCCTTTCAGNAGACTTTCGATGGCTCCAAGGATGGGGCCTCCACCCTCTCTCTGGGCAGCCTGTTCCAGGGATCCCCACCCCCAAATTCAAGAACTTTGTCCTCATGTCCAGCCTCACTCTGCCCTTTTCCAGCTTCAAACCATGACTCTTCATTCCATCATTCCCTGACCTTGAGAACAGTTTTCCCCTGCCCTATGACAGTCCCTTTCAGGGGTTGGAAGGTTGCTAGAAAGTGTCTGCGGAGTCTTCTCCTCTTCAGGCTGAACAACTGCAACTCTCTTAGCCCCCTTCACATGAGAGGGGCTTCAGCCCTCTGAAAATTCTTGTATGAGTTTGTTTCATAAGTTAACTTCCTACTGAAAGCAGCGCCAGCAAAATGCCAGGAGGAATCCAAATTCAGGGACTAACCAACAACCTGCTAAATGCAGCCCCTATTTCTGACCTGGGATAAACCATACAACTAATACTTGCAGGCACAAGCCAAGAACTGGACTGCTGTAACCCTCAACTGTTAAAAGCAGAAACCCCAAGCATTACCAGCGGCACTGACACCATCAGAATGTTTTGCAATGTATTTTGGACACGTGTACACTGGAGAACTGGTCTCAGTGTGAGCAAGCTACTGTGATCGCTAGGAAGAACCCCCAACCTTCCTTACCTGCTATTGCTTCAAGACTAGGGATCGCAATGGTGCTGTAGGTGCTGATACATCGACAGGACCATGTGCGCACTGAGGTCTCCTCTGCGGTCTCTGGGCCTGGTAGCCTGTCCATGAAGAAGGAGCCCCACTGTTTAGATATGAAGTAAGGAGCTTTGGGCTGGTCTTCCTGAAATAAAAAGAAATCAGCGTGTCAGCTTCAAAAATCAACATCTTCCTTCTCTACCCAACCAAACAGTGGTTTCAGGAACTCTGGTGTTTCGCTGATTTTCAAGGATGACTCTCCTGTATTCAGGAGCAATGTGACTTCAACACACTGTAAAGAAACACTTGCTCTCAGAAGTCTCCAAGCTCCTGTTGGATTCCTTAGGAGTACTGTGCGTACTGGTCAACAACTGGCTAAATATGAGCCAGCAGGGTGCCCAGGTGACATGAAAGGCCAAAGACATCCTGGCTTGGATCAGCAATAGTGTGGCCAGCAGGATGTATTCCCCCCTCTGTACTGGGCACTGGTGAGGTTTCACCTTGAGTACTGGGTGTAGTTATGGGCCCCCCACTTCAAGAAAGAGATTGAGGTACTGGAGCAGGTCCAGAGGAGCAATGAGGCTGAGGGAGGGACTGGAGGGTAAGTCTGATGAGGAGAGGCTGAGGGAGCTGGGGGTGTTTAGCCTGGGGAAGAGCAGACTAAGGAAGGACCTTCTCCCTCTTTACAACTCCCTGAAGGGAGGTTGCATGCAGGTGGGGGTCTGGCTCTTCTCCCAGGCAACTAGTGCCATGAAGAGAGGGAAGGGCCTGAAGCTGCACCAGGACAAGGTTAGGTTGGATGTTAGGAAGCGCTTCCTCACAGAAAGGGTGATCAGATGCTGGAATGGACTGCCCGGGGCAGTGGTGGAGTCCCCATCCCTGGAGATGTTAAAGGACAGATTGGCTGTGGCCCTTAGTGCCCTGGTCTGGCTGATGTGGTGATGTCAAATCCTGAGCTGGGTTGGATGAGCTCATAGGGCTTTTCCAGCTTCGATAATTTGGTGATTCTGTGACATAAAATATTGAGCACTAAATACTTTTCCCTTAAAAAAACCTCTTTTCCCTATTTTTGTGTTTTCAATAGCATGAACAGCCTGTTGTCTTTGTCTGCTGGCCAGGCTGGGTACCTGCAGCACAGACCAAGCCCAGCCTCGACCTGCTTCTGGGAGAAAGGAGGGTCCTGGTGCCACTTTTATCCTACATCTGAGCTAAGGAGTGAGTGAGGAGAGCCATTCAGTTGCCTAGTGAATTCTGAAAACCTGGGGTTTTTCCTGGGTGTTTTCAGCCCCTCACACACCCTCACTGCATTTTAAAGGAGCATGAAAAGAGCACTGGGAGATCAGGCTTTTTTAACAGCTCCTCTCCAAACCTGCATTATATTGCCCTGAGTGGCCAGGGAAAGCTCCAAGCAGCCTCTACAGAGGTAAACAAAGCTGTGAATAAGCAATACAAAATCTGTTCAAGTCGTTTGGGTCCGAAGTGTCTTTTCAGCCCAGCAAAGCTTCCAGCAGATATCCTGGCATGTGCCTCCAACGCTGTGAGCGGTTCCACTTAATTCTTCATTTAACCCTTTTCTTAAGACTTTGGAGAAGCTGCTGGAATAATTCAAGCTCACGACAGAGGGCTGTGGCTTCTGAGCAGGGGAAGAAGCCAAACCCACCACGTCAGTAACACAGAGCCATTCTCCTCATGATTCCACAGAACAGCTTCTCCTCAGAGTGCAGCTGGGCGTGGGCAGGCAGCACTGACGTGGACAAACACTGGGTTGTCCTGCCATGTAAGCAGGAGATATCTTTTGTTTAGACCCAGCAGTTAACTGAAAAGCTGAGCTCTTCAGTGGTTTGGGGGGGATTTTTGGGCATCATCTGCAGGGACAGCATTTCATTTTTATTTTCTTCCCCTCCAAACTGCAACCTGCAGGACTTCACTTTGGTTACGATTAAACGTAGGTGCTCTGATGGATTAAAACCTGCTGCCAGCAGGATGACACACGCAAGAAAAAGTCTGAAGGCTGTTCCAGCTGTTCAGGTGAATAATAAAACCAGCCATCCCAGTACTGGCCCATACAAGCTCCATCATTATTGACAAGAGAAAAAAATCAGAGGCTTGCACTTCTTGAAATGGGTGGTTGGTCCAAGATGCAATCAGAGTCTGAGGAAACAAACTCCTTGTTAAGGAGGAGGGAGTTACATGTTGGATTTCCAGCCCAAGGCCTCTATAAAACCAGCCCCACTGAGAGGTGAGAGTTGTCCTCAAGTCAACTGGTAGAGAGCTCCCATCCTTTTGCTTACTGGCTGTCTCCACCTGACGAGGATGGCTTGCTACTGATACTAGATCTTGGTCTCAGATCTGAAAAGGGCTATCAAAGCTTTGCCTACACTCTCTGGGAGCAAGACATCATCTCCTGCCACCCCTAACTGCAGCCTACAGGATGCCCACAGCTCACGTGCAGCATATGCAGCTTGCAGTGACGGAGAGATCATGTGGAGGCTATACATCAGTGAGATGAGGCAAAACATCACTGCTGCTCACATGGCTGGAGACAGTGCTCCACAGTGGGACTGAGGAGCTCTGGAAGGTGAAAAAGCCACTTCTGGAGCTCCCAGATGTGGGGTTTGCTCTTGTAGTAGGACAGTATGTTCTGGGAAGTGCTGAGCAATCCCTCTTTCATATGCAAAACCCCCAGTTGTGTGGTTTTGCTTTCAGGAATATTGGTCAGACAGAAGGAATTCAGAGTTGGTTGTGTCAGTGGAGGATGCAAAGCCTCAAAGACCTCTCTAGACTTCAGGGAAATAATAGTGGTACCAGCATTCATGGACTCATTCCCCAAGACCCAAGGTGTCCTGCTAAGATCAACCAGCTGAAATCGTTAACATCCCCTCTGCTCTAACAGAATCTTGTCTCTAAGATCCTTGGGTGACAGCTCTGTCAGTTCATGAATAACTAACTTAAAGCTGAGACAGGCACAGAGCTGCATCCAGTTCTGGTGTCCCCAACACAAGAAGGACACAGAACTGTTGGAGTGAGTCCAGAGGAGGCCACAGAGATGATCCAAGGGCTGGAGCAACTTTGCTATGAGGAAAGGCTGAGGGAGCTGGGATTGTTTAGCCTAGGGAAGAGAAGGCTCTGGGGGACCTTAGAGCTGCCTTCCAGTACCTGAAAGGAACCTACAAGAAGGCTGCAGAGGGACTTTTCCCAAAGGGATCTAGCAACAGGACAAGGGGAAATGGTTTGAAACTAAAGGAGAGGAGGGTCAGACTAGATCTGAGGAAGTTGTTCTTCAGTGTGAGGGTGGAGAGACTCTGGAATCGATTGCCCAGACAGGCTGTGGCTATGCCCTCCCTGGAGGTGTTCAAGGCCAGGTTGGATGAGGCCTTGGGCAACCAAGTCTGGTTGAGAGGTGTCACTGCCCCTAGCAGGGGGTTGGAGTTGATGAGCACTGTGGTCCCTTCCAATCTGGGCCAGTTTGTGACTTTGTACAAAGCACAGGACACGAGGATGATTTAATTGTTTACCCTATCCTGTACTCAACATCCAAATCAGTGGGTGCTGCTGATGGCTGTAGGCTTTGTGCCAAGGTAGTAACAGCACCAGCCACTCCTGATGCCAGGACAAACAGTGCTCAAAATGCAGGTTTGCCAGCACCATTGCAGTACTTGAAGTGTTTCTGCCAGCACAGCTGAGCAGGTCACAGCAACCAGATGTTCCCAACAAGCCATGCTGAGTGTGCAAACCTGCCACAGGTGTAACTTCTGCACGGAACCTGCCGCCCACGAGTCCTGTGCAAAGACAAAACATTGCACTTGTGGTCATTACAGCTCAACTTCAACGTGGGTCACTATCACCAGGCTTCCTTCAAAATGAAATGCGTTTTGCTTTGGGGTATTTCTTTGAGGATATGGCCTTCACTCATCGGGTGCCCTAAAGGTCTGTTCCTGAAAATACTGTTGGACTTGAGTTTCACAGGAACAAAGGGGCAAAAACAGATAGAAGGCACAAATTAGCCTTGGTCTAAGGTCATGTTGGGGCAATTTTGGAGGGTTAAAGAACCTGATTATTCTCCCAACCAACCAGCTGCTAGGCAATACTGTAAAAATTAGCTGTTTCTTCTAGCTGCAAAACTATCACCTCTATCTGCCAATAGCTGCTTTGATCGCTGCTCCATTCATCCCTACAGCACAAGGTTTCTACAAGCTGACTGGTTCATCTGTATCACTTCCCTCAAAACCCTGGGACCAATTCCAGCTTCTCTCTTGAGTTTTCATTGATGGAACTGATCATACATTTAAAGAGCAGGAGGCAGAAACAAAGCCTCCATCCAAGCAAACAAACCCACAAATCTGGAGGGAATCTTCATTTCAACACAGCACTTGGTGTTTCTTTTCCCCCTGCGTGCTGCAATTTGCTCAGGAGCTGAGTAATGGCATGAATAGCTTTTAGTCTGCTATTCTCTTACTCGCTTGGTTATGACTCATGGACTCCCAAGAACTGCAGATGTTACCATAATGTCACAGCTATGTGTCTCTGGCTTATGTCACGCATTTCACTGAAGGGAAAGGACAACAACTGCTAATGAAAATGGAAACTGCCAGCCTCCCAGTTTGTGTGCGAGGAGGCTGTTCGCCTGTCAGTGATGAAATACCAGTAAAACAACTGAAAGCAGGACCTTTTGTGATTGCTTTTTGAAAGACACAAGTGCAAATTAGGAGGAATACTTCATTTCTTTAGTGATGCTTTGTGAAGATGGCCAGGAGGGAGGACTGCATTGCTGTAAATACTCAGCCCCTCTCTGCACACACAGCATGGCTTGGGAAAGATGCAAGAGGAGAGCAGTTGTTGCTAACAAATGATAAGGGTGATAAATAAGGGTAAAGGTGATTTGTTAATGTCTCATCTGCCAAACCCACCTGATTTTGTACAATCCTTCCAGTGAGCTTTTATCCCCTATTAATCAAAGGGTTAATGGCAGAAGTTGATTATGGGAATGAGAATAAAAATTTCATAGGCTTGTAAAGGGAGCCCCTTTGAAGCAGTCTTGTTAAGTTAGTGGTGTCCAGTGAAGTGCAGAGATATGGATGTGAACTGCTGTTCAGACTCCAGTGAGCAGTGTGGTAATGAAATAACAGGACTGACCTACCACGGCCCCCCTGGCTCAGATTCCTTTAATCAGAGCAATTCATTTCTCCCCTGCTTGCTCGCTGTCACTGGCAGCGGATGTGAACGGAACAGGGGTTGTGTGTGGAAAGGCTGATGTCTCCCCGAGATACTGACCTCTCTTATCAGGGAAACTACAGGGTTAGGGAAATGTCAAGCACCTGTCTGAAAGTCTCAATTCACTGCTTGGTAACTGCAGCAACAGAGAAGATGGATCTTGTGAGCAGTCACCCACAGGTACTGAAGCAAGAGGCAACCAAATCATCATTGTAAGCTTAGAAACACATCACTCACTAACAATCTGTTTGGACTTCCAGGAAAACAAACATGTTCTGGCCCATGTGTGCTTCAAAAGCAGACAGTGAACATGCTTAAGAAACCAGGGTTGACTGAAAACCCCTAAACCTTACAGAGATACAAGTCCTGTGAAGAAAAGCAGCAGCGGTCTCTATTTAGAGGTTGAACAGGTTGTGGAAGAGAGTAACGTATTCTTAGAGCACTGATTAACTGAATCAAACTATACTAACTTCTGTAGCACTACCACTCACCCTTCCTTCCCACCCCTCTCTTACCAAGGAACATTTTCCTTCATAAAAGCAAAGTTTGTTTGTCTTCATTTTTGTTTTTCAGTAGGAATCATAGAAAAAATCCTCAGTATTACTGATTATTTGTCTTTATCCCACTGACTGCAATGTCCTTCTGTGACCTTAAGGGAAAAGAGCAGGTATATCTATTAAAATAAAAAGGATAGAAAATGCTTTATAATGATTTCTAAAGGGCACACAGCTCTTTTTTTCGAGATCTGCGATGGGTATGTCAAGCTAGGACAGAACAGCATCCTCCCAATGTGACCAGGAGGATGCTGGTGCTGCCAGCAGCCTGGTGAGATATGCAGGCTCATCCTGTGCTTTTTTGTAAGGTACTTTGTTCTGTTCCAGGAAATATCTTACCTCATATTTTCCTTTCTTCTCCAAGGGCTCAGATTCAGTCTCTGCAGGCACCATAACTTTGTCGCCTAGAAGCTCCTCTAAGATAAAGACCGTTTCCCAGTTGCTATAGTGATGTGCTGGGAAAATATCTGAGTGCATGCTGTCACCAAAATAAACAACCTTCAAGGGAAGCAGCACATTAAAAGTTCATTGTATCCGAGGAAAACAGAAGCAAACTGTTTTACACAGAAAAAAAAGAGCTTTAAAACAACTTCATACAAATTCCTGCACGTTTACAATTGGTTGGGACACACTGAGATCTTATTCATGTCATGGTCTAGAGTTTAGTCTTTAACCAGCTCCATAAGGGCTGTCCCTGCACACCCTCCTTGCTCCTACCCTCCAGGGGTTTTGGCTGGCCATGACCATTTAGATCCAGCACAGGAGACAGAAATAGCCTGCCAGGAAGCAGTGGAAAAAGCAACTAAGAAGCAAATGAGTGCCCAAGGCAGCTGTGGGTGCTCTACCACTGGATGCGCTCCAGGCCAGGCTGCCTGGGACTTTGAGCACCTTGGTCAGGTGAGAGGTGTCCACGCACAGGCATGGGGCATGGAACTAGATGATCTTGGAGATCCCAATGCAACCCATTCAGTGATTCTATGATTCAAGAAGTACACTCAACAATGGGAATGAATTTTGAAGACAGCCATCTGCAGTGACACTTTCACCCATCCAGTTATTAAAATAACCTGATCCTAGCTTTCACACTGGCACCTTTAATTCCATTCGATCTGTTTCCTCAGGGAGATTCTCTGTTTACTGATTATAATCTGATTCTCCCCACAGCTGGCAAAACGCAGGATCTTGCACACAGAATAAACAGCTCGAAAGTTTATCCATTCTGTTGGTAAGAACTGCTTCCAGTTCTGTGACAGATCACATGGGCAACTGTAATGAAATCTGGTGAGTTCTTGGCCCAAAACTGGCCATTTTCAGAAGGATTTAGCTTCACTTGTACGTACCTTGGGATCGACCTTGCCAGTCATCTTCTTCAGCAGTTCATAAAGCTGGACAGCATTACCTTGGGAATACCAGCCAGGCTTGTCCAGCGATAGGAGAGCTTCCTGCTCCTCGTCGTTCTCTGAAATTACCAAGCAGAACCACCTACGGTCAGTGGGAGCAGCTCCCACGTTCATAAGAGATCAGAGAAGCTGCCTGCACCCAGCCGGGAGATCAGGGTGTATTTTGACATTAACCCTTGAGCATCTGTCTCAAGTGCTGGTATGACTGCGGGTCCCGGCAAGGTGTCTGCTAGCTGTAGGTAGGCAGATGTTTGTGAGGAAAGAAGCAGCTGAGCCTCACATGCAAGGGCTTACAGTAAAGCTGAGGAACCAAAGCCAAAGGCTTTGAGTCCTGACCACTGCAGCAGTGAAGGCACAACATCGTGTGGATCAGATGGATGGAGGAGATGCTACAGTCTGAGGTGGGATAAAGCAGACTGCAGGAGACAGATCATAGCTTTCCAGATTACCAGCTGCTCCTAACACAGACAGAAACACAACAAAAGACTGAGGTAGCTCTTATGGGCATTCACCAGCCTTAGATTGGCACAAACAATGAGCAGTTCTAGGCATCATCGAGTTCTGAAGAAATGCTGAGCGGGCACTGTTGCTGCCACTGGTGAAATCCACACTGACAGCTGGCACTGAACCAGAAAAACCAGTATGAGCTGCAGCTCCCTGCTCATCACCCAGCCCTGCCAAAGGCTTTGTTCCTGGCTGGTCCCAAGGCAGATGTGTCTGTCCTGGTCTCCCTTCAACCTCAGTGTTCATTCACTACTGCCAGATGACCTCCCTCTAGCTTCTTGCCAGAGCTGAAGTACTGGCCTTGGGAAACTGATGCAGTAGAATGCCATCAGAAATAGTAATATTAACATCTTCTGCCTAATTAAGCAGTTAAATGAAAGGGTTTCATAACTGTCAATCAAATACGTCTTCTTTTCTATGCTAGAGACAAAGAGGTGAGCAGCCAGTACAGTACTTTGATCTGACTTGGGTGAAACATCAGGATTTTAGTTTTTCTCCTGCTTTACAGTGTTTTTCAAACTACTTGAAATGAATTAGGGAGAAGACTAAGCACGAGTGAAATACAGGTGCCAGAGAAGGGTGAAACAACATGACCTCATTCATGTGGATCAATATGGAAAGGGTGGGTGTCTGGAGGAGGAAGCCAGGCTCTGCTCAGTGGCACCCAATGACAGGACAAGGGGCAGTGGGTGTCAGCTGGAACAGAGGAGGTTCCACATCAAGATGAGAAGAAACTTCTCAGTGAGGCTGACAGAGCACTGGAAGAGGCTGCCCAGGGAGGCTGTGGACTCTCCCTCTCTGGAGATGTTTAAAACCTGCCTGCACTGTTCCTGTGTGACTGGATCTAGAGGATCCTGCTGTGGCAGGGGGATTGGACTGGATGATCTTTTGAGGTCCCCTAAGAGTCTGTGACTCTGTGAACAAGAGAGCTTTACATGTAAAAGCACAGTACGCTGGTCCTTGAAAGAAATAAAAAAAGAAGAGCAGGAAATCTGTGGAGAGAGGCAGTAAATCACTAGTGAATATTACGACTCCAATAATTTGTATAAACACAGGATTCATCTGCAGACAAAACTGTTCTATATTAAGAATATTTTGTAAACTAGGAAGAAGCAAGGAAATGCAATACTGACACTAACAATTCATGTAGAACTCGTGTGGAAATGTCTTCTCCTTTGTTCTTTTTCAGAAACCTAATGAAAATAATCTATTAAACCCCTGAGTTTCCTGGCTTTTACAATACCAAACTGCTTTAGATAAGACACAAGCTGCCAAATTTCAGCAGATTTGATTCATTTACCCTGTATCTTCAGACATGTTTGCAAGGCTGGCTGAGCCAGCAGTCACAATATTACAAGAATAGGGACCTATTAAAAATAAACTTATGAAAAGAACCCTTTTGAGCTGCTACCAAAGGTTTCTTGATGCTTGTGAAGGGTTTGTGTTGCTAATAATGTTCTGTCAATCGGGAAAATCACAGAGAAACATACAGCTATTATGAGAGGGGGGTTTGGATTCACAAGGGTGCATTTGCAGATAGAAGTCTTGTCAGAATCACAGAATCATTCAGGTTGGAAGAGAACTCCAGGATCATCCAGTCCAACCAGCAACCCAACCCCATGCTGCCCACTAAATCCTGTTCCCTAGGGCCACATCTACTCAGTTTTGAACTCATCCAGGGACAGTGACTCCACCCCCTCCCTGGGGCAGCCTGTTCCAACCCCTGACCACTCTGTCAGAGAAGACAGAGTCCTGATGTCCAAACTAACCCTCCCCTGGCACAACTCGGGGCCATTTCCTCTTGTCCTTCTCTAGTCACTTGTGATAAGAGACTGACCTCCAGTTCTCTCCACTCTCCTCTTAGGTAGCTGTAAAGAGCAATAAGGTCTCCCCTCAGCCTCCTTTTCTCCAGACTGAACAACCCCAGTTCCTTCAGCTGCTCCTCATCAGATCTGTCCTCCAGGCCCTTCACTACCTTCATTGCTGCTTCTTCACAAGGTTCCTGCAAAGAGCTGGACCCTCTTTGTTACCTGTCTGGAAAGGGATGTGGGGTGGTCATGACTCAAAAAATTAATGATAAGGTAGAAGATCTCACTCTGCAACACCTGTTACTGCCACTCTAGCAATAGGATTCATCTCACCTAGCTCACTGTGTCTGCTAATCCACACTTACAACCTGAACCAGTCAGCCAGACTGACTCAGGAGGCCAACAAGAGCACAAGAAGCACCTTCCAGAGGTGCCAGCCCTGGAAAAGGAGAGGCTGTAATGGAGTTAGAAACTTTGCTTGTAGACAGTGAAATGAAGGGACATTTCAAAGTCTGGTTTTCTCCTCTATGCATCCCAGCAATAAACACTGGGATGTCCAATTCTTGATGGGTTCATCTTTGGAAGGAGCTTTGTAAATGAGGAATTAGGAAAGGTGTTTTTATTATGTCTGAATTGTAGGATCATCGGGACAATGCTTCTGGACTGGCAAACATTGACTTGAACTGTCACATATGGCTGCGCTCACACATCTAGGGGTGACTGTGTACATTTTATTTCCATTATTTGAATAGGGAGGAAATTAATGGTGGTGTAAGTCATTAGCAAAAGCAGTTTCTAATTAATTTACACTTTCCCTGTGGCAAAATACGGTCAATAAAGTGATTGACCAATAATAAATACAATTTCTTTAAAATTTACATGAGACTGGTAAGAGCACTGGCTCTTAAGGCCTCTTGTGAGAGTTCTGACATGTGAAAACTGATAGGCAACGACCTAAAACCCCTTAATGCTCCCACTGGTTCTGCCCTTGTGTCCTTCAAACAGCAGCTACAAGTCAATGCTGAAGCATCTGCAAATTTCCTGAAAAAGTGCTGCAGAACTGTGGTTAAGTTAGTTCCTAATAGATTTGAGATATTCCAAGCCTAGCACTGGCTACACTGGGTCCAGAGGAAAACTGCTGCTGACCCTCCTTCTCCTTTGCTGTCACTGATCGGTAAGGAAGCAACAGACATGTAGGCAGGGATGCCAGTGCTTCAGGTCTTTGAAACTGGGAGAAGTGGATGTCCTGACAATTGCAAATGGATTGGATAAGGAAAAAGAATTTCTCAGATGATTTAGGCAGAGCAACTTGTTTCTTCTGAAGTCTAATGTAACAGGAAACCCAGATGCCTGCTGTGGAATGTGAACAAGCCATGACAAGAAACATGAAGGTAGCAAGCAAGTCAAATGAATTAAACAGAAAATTGTTCTATTAAAGCGCTCACTCAAACCTCCAGTGATTCAGAGCAGTTCTCCTATGAGGAAGTTACTCTGCCTTTTTAAAAACAACATTGCTGGGGCAATATTAAATATCTCGGGGATGGCAATACACACGCGTGTCTGACAGCCAGGTGTCCATGGCTCCTCAGCAGCCCCTTCTGCTTCCAGTCTTTCTCCTGTCACTCAATTCCATCAAAACCAGGCAATCACAGAATGGTTTAGGTTGGAAAGGACCTAAAGATCATCCAGTTCCAACCCCTCTGGCTCTTAGGGTTACTGAGATTGCTTTATTCCTTTGAACTGCACAAAGAATAAGACCATGGAATGACTGTGCTGCTGCTTGTGTTTGTTACCTGCTCCTGCCTCTTGGTACCCACAGGTACCATGTTTTACGATCCACAGCTGGCACAGCGGTATGCCTCCCTACGATTGAAATAAAGGCCCTGGAGGCACTGATAGCAAAGCTGAGTCATGTGCCAGCCTGGCTTGCAGCACACTCTGATTCTAGAAGGCATTTTGAGTATAATAAAAGCCACAAACTCTCTTCCAAAAGGCAGGAAAACAGAAAGTTTGACAGTCGAGACAAAGGGACCTGCATCAGTAAAACCCTTCTGGTGGCTTCTTCCTAACAGGTAAAATGAAATGAGATGAAGCTTGCTGGGGGTAAAACTTCATACCTTATGGGCACCCCTCTGTAGGGTGACACCTCATACGACTGTGTTTCCTTTTCCTAGGTAGTGTCCAGGGTTCATGTGGGTATTACTGTGTGTTCTGTGATCCCTGAATTACTGCTGTGCCCTGGAAGCAGCTGTGGAATCCATCTGCGTGACACATGCTCCAGCCCTTGCCAGTCTTCTGTCTGACTGGACGACTGCAGAGAAGTGATAAGGAGCAAATTATTTCCTCAGCGTGAAGTGCTGAACTAAAAGGTTACGGCTTCCCAAAGCAACTTCCCAAAGCAACCCATGGTTTTGGCTGTCTCCATTGTTTGTGGTCCAACCTGTGTTTTTTCAGAAAAAGCCTGAGAACACCTTCCTCACTGCATCGCTCTGCTGTCCTCAGGGTGGCTGTGGCTGAACTAGTCAAAGAAAGAAGTCACTTGTGAAACCCAGAACACGATTTTGACTTTCCCAGGGGCAGTGATACACCTTTCTTACGCTCAGCAACCCCAGCAGAGGTGAGCCCATTCCATGGCGCACTGGCCACATTCCAAACCCAGACAAAGCTGAGAAAAATACCATTCCTTGGGGGAAAGCCCCACTGCTCACCAAGAATCCCTAATAGCTGCTTCTGCAGTTACCTTCTGTCACAAAAAAATTCTGTTCTTGACTTCAGCAAAGCATTTGACACAGTCTTCCCCAGGATCTTCCCAGCCAGACTGAGGAAGAGTGGTCTAGACAATCAGGTAATGAGATGGACTGTGAACTGGCTGCAGGATAGAAGGCACAAAGTAGTGGTCAGTGGGGCAGAGTCTAGCTGGAGACCTGGATCTAGTGGAGTCCCCCAAGAGCAGGTACTGGGAACAGTGCTATTCAATACATTCATCAAAGACCTGGCTGAGGGGTTAAGAGTGCACTGTCAGCATGTCTGCTGATGGCACAAAGCTGGGAGGAGTGGCTGACACCACAGAGGGCNTGGGGGTCCTGGAGGCCAGCAGGAGGACCAGGAGCCAGCAATGGGCCCTTGTGGCCAATGGCTTCCTGGGGTGGATTACAAAAAGGCTGGTTAGTAGATTGAGAGGGGTTCTCCTTCTGCTCTATTCTGCCGTGGTGAGACCACATCTGGAATAGTGTGTCCAGTTCTGGCACTCTCAGTCCCAGACGGACACAGAACTGCTTTAGAGTCCAGCAGAGCCAGAAAGATGATGAAGGGAGGGGAGCATCTCCCTGATGAGGAAAGGTTGAGGGAGCTGAGTCTCTTGAGCTTGAAAAAAGGAGACTGAGGGGTGACCTCATTAATGTTGATCAATATGGAAAGGGCAGGAGCCAGGAGGAAGGAGCCAGGCTCTGCTCAGTGTCATCCAATGCTAGGACAAGGGGCAATGGATGCATTTAAAATTAAAATCCAAGTCAAATTAATTAATTTAAAATTAAAATTTATTTTCAGAATTAAAAATTATTTTCCTAATTAAAACTGAGACACAGAAAGCAACTCCTTCGTACTGTGCAGCTTGTCCTGAAATTGGGAAGTCTCTCTAGCAATAGGAAATGGGGAATATTGGAATTTGCTCTTGTAATCCTCCACAGTGAAAACTGACACTGCCATGTGGTGGGGAGAAACTTCCTGCTGTTCACCTACTTTGGCCTCAAACACTAAAAAATAAGAACAGAAGTTCTTTATTCGTCAGTTAGTGAAAAACTAAGCACGTTTTTCCCCTAAAAGCTTATTATTTCAGGTATAAAATAAAACCCATAAGGTATATCAGACTATTTGATTTGATGATACTCTCTAGTCTCCACAATGCAGCATATGGATCCTGCCACAACAGACCTTTGGTTTTGTTTCTGTGCTTTTCTAAATATTGTATCCACAGTAATCATTTACGTAATTAATTATTACTAATAATTGCAAAGTAGAGATGTGTGTGCACGGCTACAGCACATTCCTGTTTGCAGAATGAAAAAGAGAACAGAATTCTGTTCCTATTTGATCTGATCAGAGATAGTAGAACAAAATGAAAACAGTTAGGAGATGAATGTTCTGGCAGAGGAGAAGTTTGTGTGTGGGAAACAGTCCCTGTCAGTCTCAGAACAATGTGAATGGGTTGGAGATGGCAGGGGAAAATGGAAACTATTCCTTTTTTGGCAAATCATAGAATCATCATAGAATGCCAGACTGGCTCAGGCTAGAGGGAACCTCAGAGATCATCTGCTCCAACCCCTTGCCCATAGGCAGTGATGCCCCTCAACTAGACTTGCTTGCTCTAGGCCACATCCAACCCAGCACTGAACACCTCCAGGGATGGGGCAGCCACGGCCTCTCTGAGCAACTGATTCCAGAGTCTCTCCACCCTTGCACTGAAGAACATCATCCTAAAATCTAGTCTGAACCTCCTCTCCTTCAGTTTCAAACCATTTCCTTTTGTTCAACTGCTAGATCCCCTTGGGAGAAGTTAAGTTTACTTACTCTTTGATGGCAAGACCAATAAGAGACTCGTAGTAACGATTTTTTTGAAGACATAAAAGATAAATTACCCCTGTGACACTTCCTGTAATACCTTTCCAGTTCTTTATGTGCATTTGGCTACAAAACCCCTCAGTGTCTCTACAAAAATGCACTTTACCTTTTTTCTGAGAACAAACAGCACTGTGCCAGGGCTCTGTATGCAGGAATTTCACAGATACAATCTCTTGCTCCTATTATCCCAGGAAAAATAATCCTCTGGAAGGCTCAGCATTAGGCTGGCAGTAACACACAGACACCTGGGATCTGTGGACAGTTTAAATACATCAGATGGTTTCATCACAGATTAGAATCATGTTAGAATGAACCTGTTTACTAATGAAGACAAAAAGTCATGGGGCACTCTACGCACAAAGATACACAACACACAGAGTGAAGTGTAATCATCTGCAGTCCTGTGTGGATAATGAAAAACTGAAGAGCAAAGAGAGCATGGAAAAGGATGGCACATACTTTTATGCTTTCCTGAGCCTTCAGCTTGCAAGAAAGAACTCCCTTCCGAACAGAGGATGTGCTGTTCATCTGAAAAATGCAGTGTCCCATCCTGCCATGCAAGAAATATCCAGTTTTGTGCTCTCTGACCTTTGCTGGGTGCAGAGGCAGAGCTGCTGCTGAGCTAGGCAACTAGCTCTTTGTTACGGCTCTCCTCTGGCCCTTACTGCTCTGCACTTCTCCTGCTGCTTCAGAGACATTGGGTAAACCTTGGCATTTTGCAGCTGGGAAACTGAGGCACGGATTCACTGCCATATCTGAGCTCAGATCTTAGCCCAGACTTTGGTCATGATTCCTCCCTCTGTTCTTGGCTCATTTCTAGGGCTTCCTAAGCAGCTCCTTTCCCTGCTTACTTCCCATAACAGACCTGATGCCTGCAGTACAAAAGCCAACATGTGGTGTCTGTGAAAAACAGTTGGGCAGAACAACCTTAATAAAAGCATGACATTTTGGAAAGAACACACACGAGAACTCCAAAGCTCCTTAATGAGAACCAGCACACACACGCAGACTCATGGCGACTGTGCTGAAGGGGAACAGTGGTTGCCAGCCCTCGTTCTGCAGGAATGTACCATACACAAGTCTATTTTTGCTCTACAACAGACTGCCTCCAGTTCAATTCCCCAGTTAATCACTAATAAAATCACAAGGTAACTCTTTCTGAGGTTCTCCGTCTACTCCTCTACTTACTATAAATCACACAGAAGAAAATTATTACATGGAGAACAAAGATGAAACAAAAAACCCAACTTCTATCATGTATTTCTACACCAAAGAATGGTTTAGACCTGGAAAGTCATACTGGTAGGTGCCCTGGGACACAGGTAATCTTCCTTTCTTCCTTCCAGAAAGTCCCTGTGGGTTTTGAGAGCTGTTTCAGAGTAGGTACTTCTCAAAAGTTCGCATAGAGTCTTAGTGGAGCATAAAGTTTATCAGCAGACAGACCTGGCTGCTGTAGACAGAGGTGTAGACCTGCACAGATCCTATCTTTCTACTCAGATGATAAAATACCTGTGTTGAGATGACCTAAGGTTCTCCAGCACTTTAGTTTGAGCTGGGCAGGCCCTGGTCATCCAAAGGTCCTGCACTGCTTTTGCAAGAGCTGCATTTGGCTTCCTTGGGTCTCTCAATTAGCACTGGAGGCCTATAATTAGACTACTGCAGTATCAGAGTATAACCAACACCTCAGGTTGGAAGGGACCTCGATGATCATCAAGTGCAACCCTTTAAGCTAAAGAAGTCCAGTTTCAATGAACTGACGCAGCACCCTGTGAAGCTGAACCCTAAAACTGTCTAAAGTAGAGGAATCCACCACTTCCCTGGGAAGACCATTCCAGGTGAAAAATTTTCTTGTGGAGTTCAACTGGAATCTCCCCAGGAGCAACTTGTACCCTCCACCCCCTATCTTTGCTATGGGACTCCTCATGAAAAGCAAGTCTCCATCTTCTTGGTAGACACCTTTTATGTACGAGACATGGTGATAAGGTCCTTCCTAAGCCTTCCCTTCTCGAGGCTGACNGACAGAGGTGTAGACCTGCACAGATCCTATCTTTCTACTCAGATGATAAAATACCTGTGTTGAGATGACCTAAGGTTNGACAGAGGTGTAGACCTGCACAGACCCTATCTTTCTACTCAGCAGGTAGCCTGGTTCTACTCAGATGATAAAATACCAGTGCTGAGATGACCTAAGGTCCTCCAGCACTTTAGTTTGAGCTGGGCAGGCCCTGGTCATCCAAAACACAGGACTCAAGGTGTGGTCTGACCAGCATTGAACACAGTGGGGTAATGACTTGTTTATCTGTGCTGGTGAAGCCCTTGNCATCCAAAGGTCCTGCACTGCTTTTGCAAGAGCTGCATTTGGCTTCCTTGGGTCTCTCAATTAGCACTGGAGGCCTATAATTAGACTACTGCAGTATCAGAGTATAACCAACACCTCAGGTTGGAAGGGACCTCGATGATCATCAAGTGCAACCCTTTAAGCTAAAGAAGTCCAGTTTCAATGAACTGACGCAGCACCCTGTGAAGCTGAACCCTAAAACTGTCTAAAGTAGAGGAATCCACCACTTCCCTGGGAAGACCATTCCAGGTGAAAAATTTTCTTGTGGAGTTCAACTGGAATCTCCCCAGGAGCAACTTGTACCCTCCACCCCCTATCTTTGCTATGGGACTCCTCATGAAAAGCAAGTCTCCATCTTCTTGGTAGACACCTTTTATGTACGAGACATGGTGATAAGGTCCTTCCTAAGCCTTCCCTTCTCGAGGCTGACCAATCTCAGCTCCCTCAGCCTTTCCTGCTATGGCAGGTCTTCTAGTCCTTTGATCATCCTTATGGACCTTCTCCAGCCTGTCCACATCACAACTGAACACAGGACTCAAGGTGTGGTCTGACCAGCATTGAACACAGTGGGGTAATGACTTGTTTATCTGTGCTGGTGAAGCCCTTGTTGATGAGTGCACCATAGTCAGGGTTCAGTCCCAGATGCTGAAACGTAATGTGAAGGCTCTAAAATAGGAACCATGTTGGCCAATATAGACCTGCAATGGGATCTGGCTGAGGAACAGCCAGTGGTAGATACCCAGAGTAGCGTCTATACCCCGGTACCTACTTATTTTAAGACAGATGCCTGTGATTTTTGACACGTGGCGTCTTCTACTGTAGCTGAGAGTCAAGTTTTGTTTAAGGGAAAGGCTGACAGGCCAAGGTAAATAAGCAGCTTCTGAAATCTATCCATTTCCCTGATAGGAGAAGGAAAGCCAGGTTTAGAATGAAGTAAAATCCTACTTCTATATAGCATACACTGGAAATGATCTGCATGGGTTAAAAAGCTTTCCAGTGAGACCTTTATCATTGCATGGACAAAAGAAAACGTTTAACCATCTTACATTCAAAATGCCCAAAACAGATCCAAAGGAAATATGCATTCTCCTGCACATGATTTGTTTCCCTGGTGTTCCTCTCAGTCTTTTCATATTTCCAGCTTTGCTCTTCCCTCCTGAATCATGGAGTGATACTCTTATGCATTCTGGGAAATAGAATGAGGGTGAAAAGAAACATCCTGTATAGCCAAACCTTAGAAAAGGCTACTCTGGAACAATGGCTATAGAATTACCTGTATAAACAATTGCTTGTTGCTAGACAGAATCATAGAATAGAATCATAGACTGTCTTAGGTGGAAGGGACCTCTAAAGGTCATGTACTCCAACCCTCTCACAAGAAGCAGACACCTCCAACTAGAATAGATTGCCCAGAGGCCCAGCCAGCCTGACCTTCAATGGCTCTGCAGGTGGGGCTCCACCACCTCATTCCTGTTCCAGGGATCCCCCACGCTCAGATTCAAGAACTTTGTCATCTTGTCCAGCCTTGTTCTGCCCTTGTCAAGCTTAAGCCTTCTGATAGCCACTTTTAGGGACTAGAAGGTCACTCTAAAGTCCTCCTGGAGTCTTCTCCTTTTCAGGCTGAACAATTCCAACTCTCTCAGCCTGTCTTCATAAGAGAAATGCTCCACCTTCTGAAGACACTCTCCAGGTATTCCGTTATATAAGTCTGAGCTCCCACTGCAAAGGAGGCACAAACTACTTAATGATTATTAAAACTACATCTTATGCTCTCTTCACTAAATCCCTTGAGCTTACTTGTCCCTCGGATGCCATACTTAGTCAACCACTGCATACTTAGTCAACCATTTCCATGGAAGGATACGCCTGAGAGCGGAAGGCATTATGTCAGAATGCTGCAACCACAGCTAGTGCTGCAAGTCTTGCTCATGTATGGAAGATGTTTGTCTTCCACACAAAATTGTGTCTTCACGTTGAGTGCCAAACCTTCTGTAAATCCACTTGAGTCCCCAGCCTATACTAGTTCCTGGGGTTGTTCTTGCCCAGATGCCAGACTCTGCACTGCCCTTGTTGAGTTTCATTCAATTCCTCCCTGCCCAGCTCTCCAGCCTGTCCAGGTCCCGCTGAATGGCAGCCCAGCCCTCTGCTGTGTCAGCCACTGTCATCAGTAAACCGGCTGACAGTGCACTCTAACCCCTCAGCCAGGTCACTGATGAATAGATTGAATAGCACTGTTCCCAGTACCTGCTCTTGGGGGACTCCACTAGATCCAGGTCTCCAGCTAGACTCTGCCTCACTGACCACTACTTTGTGCCTTCTATCCTTGCAGCCAGTTCACAATCCATCTCATTACCTGATTGCCCAGAACACTCTTCCTCAGTCTGGCTGCAAGGATGCTGGGGGAGACTGTGTCAAATGCTTTCCTGAAGTCAAGACCACATCCACTGCTCTGCCATCATCTCTCCACCCGGTTATGCCCTCATAAAAGGCTATCAGGTTGGCCAAGCATGACTTCCCTTTGGTGAAGCCATACTGACTGACCCTAATGATCCTCTTGCCCTTGATCTGACTGGAGACAGCACCAAGTCCAGTTGTTCCATCACCTTTCTAGGAACAGAGGAGAGGCGGACAGGTCAGTCTGTAGTTACCTGAGCCCTCTTTCTTTTTGAAGATTGGAGTGACATTTGCTATGCTCTAGTCCCCAGGCAACTCTCCTGTTCCCCACGACTTGCCAAGGGTGATAATCTGAAAGAATTACTGAATGATTTGAATAATTTCAGTGTAGAACACACCAAGTGCATTGGCCCCAATCCTTGAACTCCTAAAGGCTGTATCACTGAACCAGAAAAAGTACATCTAGCAGAATTAATTGCAATTACTGGTCTTAATTTCCCCGTTAGGATAAACCCTTGGAAAGAGCTGAAAGGATTTTCCCTGTCAAGACTCTCTCTTCGTTTATAGTTCTTCACTGCTTCTGGATTAGGACACTAGAAATCCTACTTAAACATGCAGATCTGCCAGACATATTATTATGGGTAAGTCTTTCAATCTCTTGTTCCTCAGCTTTAAGAGAAAAGCCACTGTTTTTGGTCTTCCCCCATTTGTGTATCTGGTTGGCCTGTGGGCTCCTTGAAGACAGAAACTGACTCTAACCAAGTGCTTGCACAATACCTTCAAGAATTTGGATCACAGAGTCATAGAATGACAGGGGTTGCAAGGGAGCTCTGGAGAACCTCTAGTCCAGCCCCCCTGCAGAGCAAGTTCTCCTAAAGCAGATCCCACAGGAACATGTCCAGATGGATTTCAAATGTCTCCAGAGAGGGAGACTCCACAACCTTTCGGGCAGCCTGCTCCAGGGCTCTGTTACCCTCACAGTGAAAAATATTTTCTATATGTTCAAATCGAATCTCCTATGTTCTAGTTCAAATCTATTGCCCCTTGTCTATGACCACCAAGAAGAGCCTGGTCCCATCACCTTGACAGTCACCCTTTAGATATTTATAAGCATTGACTATCTCCCCTCAGTCTACTCTCCAAGCTGAACAGCCCCAGCTCTCTCAGCCGCTCCTCATAAGGAAAATGCTCCAGCCCCCTGATCATCCTGGTGGGTCAGCCCGTACTTTGTCCAGTAGCTCCCTGTTCCTCTTGAACTAGGGAGCCCAGAACTGGACAGAGCACTCCAGATGTGGCCTCACTGAAGCAGAATAAAAGGGGAGGAGAACCTACTGGCCACATTGCTCTTAATGTACCCCAGAAGACCACTGGCCTCAGCCACAAGGGCACACGCCTTGCCTATAACATAATCTAATCAGTAACCAGGATCTTTCAGTGTGTTCGCTAGTTACTGTCACTCCTTTTAAAACTGAGAATGCACTTTCCACACTCAAAGAACTCTGCTTTTGGAGAATTTGGCAATTAGGATAACAATGTTTTGCAGAGTTAACAAAAGGAATATTGTCGATAGTGTGCTTTGGCTTTCTTTGAACTCCCTCTGTATAACATCCTTATCAGCTCGGTGCCAGCCATGGTATTTAATATCAAAGGTAATGTAGCTGAAGCAACGCCTGCTGTCTTTATGCAGAAGCACACTGCAGTTTTTCAGTGTTTTGATTTTTGGATGAATTAACTACTTATTCCTTTCATCCTCTGAGCTCCTTTGAACACTATGCAAACATCTAAAGGACTTGGCTCAACACATTTACTTCATTTTTTCCTTGTCAAGAGTGATGGGCGCTGCAGAACGCAGCCACAGGAACAAAGAGCTGCCATACTTCAAGAACTATTCTCTTATATTGTTTTAATAAACAAAGAGTTGTTTATGTACAGTGGGAATAATAAGGCCTATCTTCCTATGAAGCTGTGTCCCATAAAACTGCCTGTGATGTGGCCCATAAGCCTAAAGCCCATGCTTTGGGTTATAACACTGGCCTTCCTAGCCACAAGAGCACGGGCCTTGAATATAAGGTAGTATCATCAACCTACAGCCCATGCTTTAGGGTTACAGTGAATTGTCGTGGTCAGGACAGCACTGTGCCCTCCTGTTAGAAACAGATATTGGCCACTGAAGTTTGAGCTTCTGGTGTGCTGTAAAACACCTGGCAGAAACCTGCTGTAGGTGAGAATACGTATGAATGATGCAACGACAATCTGGCCACACAAGAGAAATTCTGGAGCAAGTACCATTAGAAAAACAACCACAGAACAACCCCTAACTAATTCATTCATAGAATCACAGACTCATAGAATGGTCTGGGTTAAAGGAGGCTTTAATGATCGTCTAGTCCCAACCACTCTGCTATGGGCAGGGACATGTCCCACCAGACTAGGTTACTCGAAGTCCCAGCCAGCCTCATCTGGAACACATACAATGGTGGCACATCCGCAGCCTCCCTGGGCAACCTGTTCCAGTGCCACCTGTGCCAGTGCCTCAGCACTCTCACAGTGAGGAACCTTTTCCTAATTTCTAATCCAAATCTGCCCTCTTCCAGTTTAAGGCCCTTACACCTCATCCTATCACTACAAGCTCTTGTTAAAAAGCTCCACAGCTTTCCTGTATCTCCCCTGCTCTTCAAGTTCTAGAAGGCCACAGAGCCTTCTCTTCTTCAGGCTGAATAGCCCCAACTCTCAACCTCTCCTTGTAGGAGATGTGTCATCTTTGTGGTCTCCTCTGGACCTTTTCTAACAGGCTCAAGTCCTTGTGTTGGGTGTTCCAGAGCTGCACACAGTACCACTTCCCAGAAGAATGGAATGGTTTCCTTGCTCTGAATGCCAAGAATTACGTTGAGGATGGGAAAATTTTCTTGGCTTCCACGCAGTGTAACTACTACTGAGTGGCTACCTGAAGAAACTACTCCAGTTGAACTATGTCACTGTTCAAGCGGCTACAGGTGCCATCAATGCAGCCATCAGGGTGGCTCCTTGCACCCTCTTACTGAAGTGGTGTGAATTATACACCACCAATGAGTAAGGAAATGCACTTCCTCAATGCTGTTATCTCTGCAGAGGAATCCAAATGTTCTGAACACTTGTTTTTATGAGGCAGTGACCATCTCCAAACCCTGGGCTGCAGGACATTGCCTTTGGCACAGGACAGGGTACAATAAAGCTGAAATGGTTCGATGCAACAGCAGGTCCTAGGACACATGGAAAGGTTAAGAGAGACTAGGGCAGGAACACGGTAGATTTAAACTGGATGTTGAGAAGAACAGGTTGCTCAGGAAGGGAGTTGAGGCCCCATCCTGGAGATATTTAAGGGGAGGCTGGACAAGGCTTGGGACAACCTGATCTAGCTGAGGGTGTGCCTGCTCACTGCAGAGGGTTTGGACTGGATGATTCCAATCTGCACCATTCTATGATTCTATGACTCTATAATCAACTGTGGTAGCCAAGGATTCTGAAAACTCAGAAGAAAATGAAAATTTATGCCAACATTTTGCTATCACCTGTTTCAAATGTGGTGTGGGTGTCTGGGACCCTAACAGTCTGTTCTGCAAGCCATGAGGGTACCTGCTGGCCCACCTTTAGTCTGCCTTTTGCATCTGTTTTAAATGCTTCCATATAGGCTGCTGCACTGAACTGTAAAACCCCAAATCCAGGCTGTTACTGTGAATTCTGACTGTGTTTACCAAACAGGAAATAAATTTAAACTATTAGGAAAGAGAAGTCTCAGCTAGAGCCTCTTATCTTACCTACCCCATGGCTTAATTCCAAACACTGATGACACGACAGGAAATGATCCCAGCTGCTCTCAAATGATTCTAAATTCCACACAGGTCCTAGGCAGCAAACTTCCAAATGATTGATTTGTAATCCCCTTTGATGACAGAGCAGCATACACTAATGTTTTCATGTTTGTCCACAACATGCAAATAATACTGGGAAACCAGAACTCCCAACGACAGCTCTTTACGCTGCTAGAGAAAAACCTGTCAAGTAGCTGGTATCCGTGCAAATGCAGTATACAAAGTGGAATAGTTTTAGCCTAAGATCATATAAACACAGGGAGTAAAACAGTCAGCCAAGGAGCCTGACCTTGTAGACTTTTGGAAACACCTTTGTAGCTTCTACTGTCTGAAAATAAACCCTGTTATATAACATTAAATGGGTTTGTATGTGTGTCTCACCATCAGCCTGCTGCTCAGAAAGTGGGACCAGACACTGACCATGCTGCTGAAGGGAGTGGCAGCTGGAGGAATCATCTCTGTTAGGCACCCCCATCATGGTTGAGTTCTGTCACTGTCTATGAATCCACCTCTGTCCATACTGATTAGTTCCTTAAAAAGAAACTCTTCATTGTCCAGAAACAATGGATACAATAAAAATCTCTAGCTGAGGTAAGAGTAGGGAATTATTTCTCCTTGGAGGCTTGGGTACAGAACTAGGTTCTTTATCCCTTAAAACAATGGACCTTCAGCTGCAGACAGAACCTGTTTCTGATACTAAAGGCTTCAGCGAGTCTTGATCTTGACACATGATCTCATACGGTACAAAAGATCTCGACTGAAGACTAGAGCACAAATACTGGCTGCTGTTTATTGGTTATAACCCTTCTTTTTCTTTTGTAATTAGCCAAGAATACATGAAAAGCAGTGCTGATGCACTACAAAGAACTGCTAAACAAGATCTCATGGAAAGGAACTGAATTGCTTTCAGACTCTATGGCACTGGGGGTGGTTACAGCAATACAAAGGCAGTGATTTGAGAAGACACCTGGGAAACATTTATGGTCTATATTCCTCCTGACTAACGCAGTCTTCAGCCAGTGCAACTTTCACATGCCGCTTGATCGTGAGCTCTTGGCAAACACACCTGATTATGTGTCTTTGGAAGTATTTCCAGACAGGCTGATGCTCATATTCATGTCGGTCACTGCCTCCAGGAGAACAGCAAGCAAAGCTGGGTTAACGAAACACATCCCTCAAGTGCAGGCTCCATAGGTGTCATTTGCTGATGGTGTTTTGTTATGATTGTGATTTCTGAGAAGCAAAAAAGAGGCCCTTCTTGATCTCCCCCTGAAATGCTTTTTGAACCTAGAGAACATCTGGGAGGGCAGCACTGCATCCCCTGCTGTGGCTGGAGGACAAGCTGGGAGCTCCAGTCTGCAGGAGACATGGGTAAGTCACTTTAAATGATCTGTCAAAAGAAGGGGGCTACAGGAAAGCTGGAGAGGGGCTGTTTACAAGGGCTTGGAGTGGTAGGAGTAGGGGCGGTTAGTTTCAAGTTGGAAGAGGGTAGGTTTAGACTGGAAGTCAGGAGGATGTTCTTCACAGTGAGGGTGCTGAGACGCTGGAACAGATTGCCCAGGGAGGTTGTGGCTGCTCCCTACCTGGAAGTGTTCAAGACCAGACTGGATGGGGCCTTGAGCAACCTGGTCTAGCTCATGGCAGGGGGGTTAGAACTAGATGATCTTTAAAGTCCCCTCCAATCTGAACCATTCTGACTCTATGAATGAAAAGTCCTCCTTGAGGCAATGGTAGAAGTGACAAGATAATGATTTAACATTGAAAAAACACCATCAGAGTACATTCCCTGCCCTCTGTGTGTCTACATACGGTACACTGCTCCTCCCCTGCCTTCTCGCCATGCTCTTCCCATCAAGCAGTTCCTCCAGCCCCTCTCTGGTTCATCTGTTTGTCATACACATCAGGAGACTTCCCTTCTCCCCATCTCCTCTGCTGCTCATGGGAAGAGCAGATGACATTTGTGCTTCAGTGATAAGGATGTACAAGGGATCTACATCAAATGATGGAAGAAAAAGCCCTAGTTAATCCCAGCAGTGAGGTGTGCCTGAAGGAGCTCAGTACACACCAATGCTGTGGAAAACAGTCTTTGAAGACCGAGAACTACACATGGGTAGGGACTGCTAGGTGTAGCAGAAAAGCATGTTCTTTCTGGAGAGTGTGTTCTCGACTGTCAACTCTCTGTGTAAGAACACCAACACCAGAGCTGTTGTACCTGTGATGGGCTAAACGCTAAATCTTAAACATATTTTAAATTTGGTTTTGAATCTACATGTAAATGGGAAGTTCTGATGAACTAAAGCAAGACAGGATGCCATCAGAGAGACTTTACAGCGACATTTCAATACCTCAAATGGGACTATCAGAAAGCTGGTGAAGATTGTTCACGTGGGCAGGGAATGCTAGGATGAGGGGTCATGGT
This sequence comes from Upupa epops, assembly GCA_013397515.1. NCBI lineage: Eukaryota > Metazoa > Chordata > Aves > Bucerotiformes > Upupidae > Upupa > Upupa epops. The sequence continues at coordinate 14,714 of VZRI01013696.1, read as the reverse complement.
TTAAAGCTGGAAAAGGGCAGAGTGAGGCTGGACAGGAGGAAAAAGTCCTTGAATCTGAGGGTGGGGGATCCCTGGAACAGATTGCCCAGAGAGGTGATGGAGGCCCCATCCCTGGAGCCATTCAAGGTCAGGCTGGACCATGGGCAATCTGGTCTGATTGGAGTAGTCCCTGCTTGTTGTAGGGGGATTGGACTGGACATCCTTTGGAGGCTTTTTCCAACCCAATGCAGTCTTTGATCCTAGCGTTCTATGAAGATAGGTAAAAAGAAGTCTTTTACCTATCTTTCTTAAAAAGAAAGTCTTTTAGGTAGTTACCACATAGTATTTCAGTATTCTTCTGGCAGTAAGCACAAAAGCCTCAAATAAGAAGAATGAGCAAGTAACACGGCTTACACATCTAATTTCCAGGAAAATAAAGACAGTCCCTTCCTGATCCTACTCCTCAGGCCTGTAAGGCCCTGGAATACAAATGAACTGAAACTGGTCAGTAGGATCAGCTGTGATTCTCCACCCGGTTCTGTATCCCATCTCTGGCAACAGCCAAGCCCAGATGTCGCAGAAGAAAATGTGAATAGCAGACATGAGATCAACCTCTCCTTGCAGTGCCTAATAATCAAAGACAGTCTTCAGTCTGGAAGGATGTAATCTTATATCCTGCCGCCTTCCTTCCCTTCCTGATTGGTCCCTCCACTTTATAGCATTTTCCTGTATTTTTAGAGGGCTACAGAAGGAGGAAAACTTCTGCGGTGAGTTGTTAAAATGGTAGCTACCAGAGAATTGTAAAAAACTGGAGGACCTAAAGAGTTTCCTATGCTAGGGGCTATGCCACTTACAAGAGGCACTGTAAGCTGGATGAGAATTCAAATACAGGAGAAAGGCTGAGAGCCTGCAAGTGCAGCTGAAAGTGGGCTCTGAGAGCCTGAGACTCTGTCAGGAGGAGGAATGGGTGTTTGTTTCTCTGGGTGTTGAATAAATGTGCACAATCCCGCAGAAATATGGCACCCACAGGCAGTCCATACACAGGATGGTTTTCATGATTTACACACACTTTGAGTACTGTGTCCAGTTTTGGGCACCACAGTATCAGATCCCCTTGGGAAAAGTCCCTCTGCAGCCTTTCTGTAGGTCCCCCCCTCAGGTACTGGAAGGCAGCTCTAAGGTCCCTCCAGTTTTCTCTTTCCTAGGCTGAACAACCCCAGCTCCTGTCCTCATAGCAAAGGTGCTCCAGCTCTTGGATCATCTCTGTGGCCGCCTCTGGAGTCACTCCAACAGTTCCATGTCCTTCTTATGTTTGGGACACCAGAACTGGATGCAGTATTTGAGGTGGGGTCTCACAAGAGCAGAGTAAAAGGGGAGAATCCCCTCTCTTGCTCTGCTGGCCACACTTCTCTTGATGCATCCCAGGACATGGTTGACCTTTTGGACTGCAAGGCTCACTGCAGGCTGCAGAAGCTCACTGCTAGCTCCTTGTCGGTCAGCACCCCAAAATCTTTCCCTTCGGGGCTACTCACAACCCACTCTGCACCCAGCTTGACACTGTGTCTGGGACTGCCCCAGCCCAGATGCAGGACCTTGCACTTGGACTCGTTAAACCTCATGCAGTTTGCACAAGCCCAGTTCTTCAGTCTGTCCAGGTACCTCTGGATGCCCTCCGTTCCATTGGAATAGAAAAGAATCCAGTAGCCTCAGTAATTTCTTGTCATTCTGACGCCCCAACGGATGATGGAACAACATGACTGAACATTACATTTGAAGAAATGGACAGGACTTACAAGTAATTACTTCGGTTCATTTCCTACAACAAACTTCTTCATGGAACAAGCTCTGTGTCAATTCCTGAAGCTTTTTTTCCTAAACCACACTAATAAAGGTTTACTGTTTGTTGTGCTTTAAGAAAACATTTACTGTGATGTCCACCACTAGGTTTGTTTTTTCTGTTTCAAAGCAAAAATAAAGCAATTTTGTCTCTCTGAGAAAAAAAATTCTGACTGAAACTTACAGCAGCAGAAGGAAGATAGAAACGAGAAACTGAAACAATGACTTTTCAGTGGTCCTGATGAGAAAGCAAGCCTTGGAAACCTTTGGAAACTGCAAAGTTCTCCCTCTACCTTGAATTAGAAGCTCCACTGTAGGCTGTTTCAGAAATACTGTGTTCTGTGGTGTCTGTAGTAACTGGATGAACTTTATCAGTGGCTAGCCTGAAGCTAAATGATTGTTGTGAGGAACAGGAGGACAATAACAGATACACGATTAAAATTACATTATTATTGTTGTTGTAAAGATGGACATTTTCTCATATAATTCCTCCTGTTTTGATGGTTTAAGCATCACACAGCCTTAAACAAGCTCTTCACTACTTCAAAACAAGCCTATAGAAACTCGTCCTACAATTCTTTGATTTGAATGTGCTAGCTGGTCTTTCAGAAGACATGGGTTACATTAAGTGAACACAAATACATGGCAATAAATCCACTCACAGGTTATTAGTTGCAGCACATTATTTATCTGATGTTTGCTTTGGTTATGTTTGTGTCCCTTACCTATGTAGGTGTTCAATGTAAGGAATGATCAACCCTCACTAGAGCCTGTTTAACGCCACAATACAACGTGAATGAAAACCAGTCAGTCAGTAAGAGGTCTCCAGGGAGTGCTGTTCCTGCTTGAGTGCATGAGGAAGAAACTGCTTTATGAAAATTGCTACTTATAATCTAACAAGATGTCCAAGCCAGTATTACACAATAGTTCTCAGCAGAGACAGTGATTTCAAGTCATCTCCCTCTGTTCAGCCTTTGCACAAAAAACCCCACCTCACCCTTGTCATGATACCTTGGAGCTTTTTGGCTATTAAATTCACTGGAACGGACCAACAAGTTCAAAAGTAGCTGCTAGATTTCTGACAGGGACACAGCAGGATTTCCTTGATCAGGCTAATCAAGGCTTTTACAAAATATCCTGAAGAAATGTTTTGTTTTCAATTTTCACTGTGCAAAACTCAGTAAAATGTTTGCAGAACTCAGCCTTTTTCAACCTCTATGGATTTGCTTCACCTCCCCCTACTATTTATTTCATATAAATAGTTTCAATTTCCCTTCTGAGCTTCTTTTTACTCAAATTATCAGGTTGGCTGTTTCCTATTTGAAAGACTCTCTTAAGAATCACACATAATATATTTCTGGGGTTTCCTATAGAAACGTGAAACATTAAGATGCAGTTTCTATATAGAATCATAGAATCATTAGAGAGCAAAGGAACATCGAAAGATCATCCAGTCCAATCCCCCTGCCACAGTAGGATCACCTAGACCCAGTTGCACAGGAACACAGCCAGGCGGGTCTGGAACATCTCCAGAGAAGGAGAATCCACAACCCCCCTGGGCAGCCTGTTCCAATGCTCCGGTACCCTCCCTGGGAAGAAGTTCCTGCTGATATTGATATGGAACCTCCTCTGTTCCAGCTTGCACCCATTGCCCCTTGTCCTATCACCAGGTGACCTTGAGATGAGCCTGGCTCCACCCTCCTAACACCCACCCCTCACATATTTATAGACATTAATGAGGTCCCCCCTCAGCCTCCCCTTCTCCAAGCTCAAGAGACCCAGCTCTCTCAGCCTTTCCTCATAAGGGAGGTATTCTACTTCCTTCATCATCTTCATTCTCTACTCTGGACACCCTCCAGCAGCTCTGTGTCCTTCTTGAACTGAGGGGCCCAGAACTGGGCACAATACTCCAGATGCCGTCTGCTGCTCATTTGACTTTTACTGCAAAAGTTGCAGAGGCTAAGTTTCTCTTGGGCTGGAACAGCTGACTTTCCTGTCATAAAAAGCTAAACTCTATTTCAATACAAGCTGACTTCTGCTATGTTGGATATAACATTCATTTCATGATAACAGTCATAAATGCATCTAACAAAATATGGAAACATTAATTGTCCTCAGCCCTGTTATCTGCAGTTCAGTGAACATTGCTCTTATGAACCTCTCTTGTTCCAACCTTAATTACCTAAAGCACAACATTGCCAAATATTTCATATTGCTTTAATTGAGCACAGGAGCACTTCCCTTTCACCTACTTGGGCATTATGTAGCCAAAGAACACACATTTAATCCAGTCAGTTTTCCATCATAAACATTTCCTCCAGCTTTGCAGTTTTATTTGTTCCGTTTGTTGAACTTCCTTACACTTATTGAAATTTCTCTCTTCTGCTTTTTTTCTCGACTGAATTTCATTTTTGGGGCATGACCCTGTCAGCTCAAGAAAGGATTCTTACTTTTCCATTAATGCCACAATAGGTGAGCAGCAATGCCATGTTCCATTACTGCTGCAGCTCTGCCTTCTCATGGCTTGCAGCTCAGTAATTCTTCATTTCTCTGTCTTTTAAAAATAGTCTTCAAAGACTTTTTTACTTACAACTCTGGAAAAGCTTTGTATAGAGTCCATTGTTCCCTGCAGTGCTACTTTTTCCTTCATGGTGTCCATTTCCTTCATTTTTTTAGTTGTTTTTTTTTCTATAGTGGCTATTAAATGAGAAAAGAGTCATAACTGTAACTTGCAACTTACCAAGAGTTCGGAAAGGTCTTTGGTTTGGGGTATGGGAGAAGAAACCAGGTTTCAAAGCATTTGTGATCATAATGTCACCTTACTCCTCAAAATCGTGCCTGGAAAGGAAAGGCAAAGTTAAAGGAAAACTGTATTAGCTAGGATGCCACTAAATACTCTTTAAGACTAAAGAAAACAGCAAAAGCCTTCTTTAAGATGTCCTTTTTCTGTCACCGTTTTTTTCCCCAATGCTTGTACAGTGTCACTATTTAACAGTATCTCAGTATCTCAGGTTGGAAGGGATCTCAAGGATCATCCAATCCAACCCTTTAAGCTAAAGGAATGCAGTTTAAACGAGATGGCCCAGCATCTTGTGAAGTTGAGCCTTACAACTGTCTAATGTTGAGGAACTTTAACTGATAAACTATTTGCCCTTCTTTTCCTGAGACTGTCCAAAGTGAGAAGACAGCTGGCTGAGAGCTCACAGTGTTTAACTTCCACTCTCTGTAAAAAGAGGTACCTTGGCCAAAGGAGCTTTAAAATCTTAGGAGAACCTGCAGTTGATGATATATTTTAACTGCAGGTGACAAGACAGGCATAGACAGGCATGGAAAAGTGTGACTGAGAGATTTTATAATATATGAAGTCAAGGTGTAGGGTTGGAACTAGAGACACTTAAACACAAGTGCTTGTATTGCTGGTATCCATCCTGGATGCACACACATAATTCAAAATCATAGAATAGAATCACAGAATCATCATGGCTGGCAGGATCACCAAGTCCAGCCCTCATGAGTGCCAAGTCCCTGTTCCTCATGACAAAGTATACGGAGATGATCACTTCCCTAATCCTGATGTCAAAGATTAGGAGGATGATCACTTCCTTATTCCTGATGACAAGATACAGGGGTACGATCACTTCCCTATTCCTGATGACCACACTATTGCTGATTTCATTTCAAAATGAGATTTTTCCTTAGACATCCTCTCTCCTTACTTCCAAATGTATTTCAGTTAGGGAAAACGTGATTAGATGAACAAACCCGGGACAGTTTGCTCTTGGAACGGTAAAGGATACACTTAGACAAGGATTTCACAGAAGGAGGATAATTTCTTGGCCAGAAAGGATGTTGTTAAATCAAGTGCAAAAAAGTTTAAAGACAGTAGGAGTAACACTTCATCTTTATCCCTAGGGTTTGGGGTTTTATGTACTACTACCCAGTTCTGAATTTCTCAGTATCATATCATTAACTGAAAGTAGTAGGGAATTATTAAAAGATTACAGAGGTGGAAGTCATAAAGGTTCACAGCGAGAATAAGCATTTTGTAATGTATAACTTCTACGTTTTATAAGTTAGACTGGCCAATTTAAAGTGAAAGTTTTGAAGACAGGCTCTGTTCCAGTACTGCAAAAAGCAGCATGGGTATGCAAAAGCCCTCTTGTCTAAAGGGTAGAGAACAAAGAGAAGTAATAAAAAGGTTAGAATTATTTTCAGGAAAAAGAATCCTTCAGTAACATCTAATGGGCAGTAGAGTTCTCCAGAAGATGTCCTGGAAGCCACACTGCATGAATCACTGATTGTAATGAATACTGTAGAACACGCTACACCTGTATGGAAAGAGAGGGTGACCTAGTGTCCTCCTCACAGAGCATCTCTCTTCTCTTCTTTGAAAGGCAGCTGACCCTCTCTGCTCCCTCACTTAGTGTCTTCCAGTAGGATCCCTGTACCTGTCTGAAGCACATGAAACACTGTTCCAAGAAAAGAACCCCAAATCACTCTGTGTGCTCAAGCACTTAGTTTTATTCCTTATTTTCATTCAGAAAACAACTAGATGTATCTACAGCGAGGAGATCCCTCACAGGCATCTTAATGATGAGAACTGCTTTTTGTGAGGAGGCAGATCTTCCCCTCAAATGAGGAAGTCTAATGTGAGAACCAGCACAGCTAAGGCTCCAACTACCATTTAGCCCAAAGAGTACAAAAGGTAAGTGATACTGGCAGGACTGGTTTTGGGCGTTAGCTCTGTTTTTCACATAGCCTGTGGTTTTCTTGCCATGTTCCCTTCTTTGTTTTTCCCTTGCGTACGCAGAAAGCCAAGGTTGGCTCACATGGCTCCACTTTATTTCTCTGATTCAGTCTCACTATGTCACCAGGCAATTGCATCACTAATTAATTAGTTTCTAAAGGTGTAAATGATGGTTCTGCTGAATTTCACTTGACCAGTCACATTAACACTGTAAACAATAGCCATAGTGATCAGCAGCTACAGTCTCTTCAAGTGCTTTATCTTTGCTGTTGGAATCTCTAAGCGCACATTTCTCATTCACAACTATCTCTTGGAAACCATTGCTGTGAAGAAGTATGTGCAAGTTGTTTCATGCAGATTTACTGCAAGGAAATGAGCCATCACTGCCACAAGGAAAGGAACCATGACTGCCACAAGGAAACAAGGAGCCATTACTACCACTTTGCACTTTAGCAAAACCTTCATAAAATTCGGATTCAGATGATGCATTTGGTATCAGAAAGATATTCTTTATCATCTTCTCCTATTATGATGCCCAGGAAAGGCCTTGGATCTAAGTGTGTTGTGGGTCAGACACAGTTAGTGACTCAGAGATAGACCACTTTGCCTCAAGTACCCTGTAACATGCTGCTGGAGAGCAGCCCACTGGAAACCTCAGACCAAAATAATTCACAACACATAAAGAAACTCCAAAGAACTTCCCTACAGCTCAGGCTTATCTCCAGTTCCTCTCTGACAGATCTAATTTGGGAAGGACATTGAACTTACCCAAGAATATGTTCACACAGGAGTCTGCAATAGTCACTGTGAGAACTGGTAATTAGCAGCAGGATCTTCCCAGCGCTCTTCAGTTGTTTCAGCCACTTCTTTACAGACTCGGGGCATCGTTGTAAGTATTTGTCTGGATGACTTTTCACTTCTGGGAAATACATCCCACAGTTTTCTACAAAATCAAAACACAAGTCCATATGAACCAATCCTGCTCACAGCGTGCTGACTGCACACCACAAACAGCCTTTTATGTGCAAAAGAGACCAGAGGCAAAGGAAAGTTTAACATTTCTTCTGGGTTGTAACTCAATAATGATAATAAACCAAATAAGAATAAATAAAAAAAATTAAAAATAAAAACTAAACATGAAAANATGTGCTGCAGCAGAAATCAGTCCATAAGACTTTGCCCTTGCATTGTGGAGCTTTCATGGTTATTTTGTTTGGCGTCCATTTGGTTATAGAAGTAAATAAGACAGAAATTACAGATTTATAGTCTCATCCAGCAGATTATTGTGTCCTGTTGCCTTTGCTCAATCTTTTTTATTAAATAATGAATCCATTTCTTTTGTTCTGTGATTTTAAAATCAGTTTAATGTTTAAAAAATGAGAAGGACTTGCCAAGGTTAATAAAACAATCTGGCAAAGACTCCCAGGTATGTGGAATACAAGAAACAGGAGCAAAAAACCCCTCAATTCCAACCCCACTTTCAATGATCACAGAACATTAGGGATTGGAAAGGGCCTTGAAAGATCATCTAGTCTGATCCCCCTGCCACAGCAGGATCCCCTAGATCAAATAAAAAAGGAACGTGTCCAGGCAGGTTTTAAACATCTCCAGAGAAGGAGACTCCACAGCCTCCCTGGGCAACCTGTTCCAGTGCTCTGTCACTCTCACTGTGAAAAGGTTTCTTCTTATATTTATGTGGAACCCCCTAAGTCCCAGCTGACACCAATTGCCCATTGTCCTATCATTGGATTACACTGAGAAATGTCTGGCTCCTTCCTCCTGACACCCACCCTTTAAATACTTGTAAACATTCATGTGATCACCCTTTAGTCTCCTTTTTTCCATTCTAAAGAGACCCAGCTCCCTCAGCCTTTCTTCATCAGGCAGATGCTCCAGTTCCTTCATCATCTTTGTAGCTCTGTGCTGCACTCTCTCAAGCAGTTCTGTGTCCTCCTTGAACGGAGGGGTCATAATGCTCTATTGCCAAATATATCAGTGATAGGATTTTGTAACTAGACTTGGAATAGAAGACTTTTAAAAGCAACAGCAACACTAGTCTAGTATTATAGTCACCAACAAATATTCACCACACTATAACCTGTAACTGTTTAATCAGGATGTCAAACTAAATTTAAACCTACCTTTTGTTAATCTTTTCTAACACTACAGAACTCCTTTGTGCTCAACCCCCTCCTTATAACCAGAAATGTCAAACTAGTTAAAGGTCTGAAAAGAAACAGAGTCATTTGGTGGATATTGTCTACCTGGACTTCAATAGGGAGGTGTTGATTGACAGCCAGCTGAACAGGAGCCAGCAGTGAGCCCAGGTGGCCAAGAAGGCCAGCGGCATCCTGGCCTGGATCTTAAATGGCGTCACAAGCAGGAGGAGGGAAGTGATGGTGCCCCTGTACCCTGCACTCATGAGACTGCTTCTTGAGTACTGGGTCCAGTTTTGGGCACCACAGTATCAGATGGACATTGAGGGGCTGGAGCAGGGCCACAAAAAATGGCAACGAGGCTGGGGAGAGGTCAGGAAATTGAGGAGTGGCTGAGGGAACTGGGGTTGTTTAGTCTAGAGAAGAGGAGGCTGAGAGGAAACCATACAGCTCTCCACAACTACCTAGGTGGAGGTTGTAGTGAGGCTGGTGCTGGTCTCTTCTCCCATATTACTGATGATAGGATGAGGGGAAATGGCCTCAAACTGTGTTTATATTGGGGAGGTTTAGACTGGATCTTAGAAGAAGCTCTTTATTGAGAGAGCAGATGGGCACTGGAACAGGCTGCCCAGGGAGGTGGTGGAGTCCCCATCCCTGTTGGTGTTTAAAAGGTGAGTAGATAGAGCACCTGAGGCCATGGTCTAGGGGTTGGGGAGATGTTGGGATGAGGGCTGGACTTGGTGATCCTGGAGGTCCTTTCCGGCCATGAGGATTCTATGATTCTACTATCATGGACACAGAAGTGATACCAAGTGCTTGGCTTTTGGTTTGGGAGTGTCATAAACACCATCATGGAAAATTATTTATCGTCTAGCATTTGTTCTATATGCAACTGTCTGTGGTCAGCTTTGTGGAGTGATTTAATAAATCCCAGACATTACTTAGCCTTCTGGTATGTGAGTAATGCTATTCTCTAGTTTGAAAAAATAAGAGGTAAACCACTTGAACTGTGGCTGTTTAATGAAAGAGAACAAGTACGTTCGAAACAGCTGTATTGAAGAAGGACTAGGAGACAATGAGTGCTAAACAAAACACTGGTGAATAACTTGCACATTCAAACATCTGCAGATGGCAGGAAAATGAGTCTCCCCCATAGGTTTCAAATTGGCTGCTATCGTGGCAGTAAGAAGAGGTGAGAACATCTTACTCCGAACTGTGACTTGACAGATTTCTTCCCCAAAGCTAGAGTGAATCCTCACTATATCCAAATAAAGTCTCTCAAACCAAATCTCCCAACCCATAACCAGGTCACTGTCCCAGCTTTTCACAGTATTTAGGTCAGGCTATGCAGCAGCCAGGACCAGAGGGATACAAGCCCGCTCTTGCGGCCAGCAATTAGAGAGGCCATGAAGTTTGCTTTGAAAACTGGCCAAGATCAATGATTTTTGGGATTGAACAAAGCAGAGTTACAAAACCAGGTTTCCTGTAATGCTTCCCTCCCCTCTTCCCTGGGGCATGAATATTCTTTGTGATGATCAGTAGAGTTTTGAGGAGCAGAGGCTGCATTATTTCTTGTAAGTACTGTCATTAGGAATTGCATTTCCTAAGTTCTGCTGTGGTAATTTTTCTTGGACAACACACAGTATTACATGAGGATGAAGGGGGACACAAACACAGCAGGCTCGGTCTTAGCTCTTATGAGTCTAACAGAAGACAGACAGCAAGCTGCATTACACCTGCAGGCATGCATCAGTTATTTTCCTTAAGAGAAAAATATCTATTTTATATGAGCTGTTGAACATCCTTTGGTTTTCTTTCCTTATCAAATGTCTCACACACTCTACTGACCATTCTTTGATGTGCAACTACTCTAAAGATTTTCAGTACATTTCATTCCTTCGATAGCAATAGAACAAGAGGAAATGGCCCCAAGTTGTGCCAGGGGAGGGTTAGGTTGGACATCAGGAAGAACCGTCTTCCCTGACAGAGAGGTCAGGGGTTGGAACAGGCTGTCCAGGGAGAGGGTGGAGTCGCTGTCCCTGGAGGGGTTCAAAACCGAGTAGATGTGGTTCTGGGGGACATGACTTGGTGGGCATGATGGGGTCAACTTGGTGGTGGGACTGGATGATCTTGTAGGTCTCTTCCACCCTTGAGGATTCTCCAATTTAATGAGTATTGTGTTCTTTGTCCCTAGTCTGTGCAGTATTTGCTAGGTGATAAATCTATGATATTTGGCATTGTAAACGGTCAACAAAAGGATACAACAATAAACAATAATAAACAATAACAAAAGGATACAACACAGAATCATAGGATGTTTTAGGATGGAAGAACACTTGAAGATCATCTAGTTCCAAATGCCCCCTGCCATGAGCCCGGACACTTCTCACCAGGCCAGGCTGCTCAATGCCCCATCCAACCTGGCCTTGAACACTTCCAGAGATGTGGCATTCACAACATCCCTGGGCTACCTGGAATGAATCAGCCCTTGACACTGGGAATTGCAGCTTGCCTCTGGGCTTTTTGCCCTATCAGGCAGAGGTACCTGAGAAGAGGCCTCATTAAAGCACACTCTACTGTAATTAAGCCAACATGGCCTGGGAAAGTAGAGTTTAACTTAATTCCTAACATACTGTTGTGTCTGCTGAAGACAGGTGGTCAAATCTATATTCATACTGTAAGGAAGTTTAACCACCAAAGCTTGCAGAGTTTTATTGAAAGCCAAATAAAAGTAAAGCGAAAACCTTGCTCTTTACACCAGTGCCACCACTTCTCCTTGGCAGGAGCACCTAACAACCCACTGGCTCCTGACTCCTTTGGACTCTGCAAATCTGTGCTGCCAGGACACTGCAGTTTTCATCCGTGTAGCTAGTTTGGGTTATAAAAAAGGCCAACGTTTGGGAGGCATGTTTCAGGCAAGACTCCAGTCCAGACCCAGAACACAAGAACACAAGCTAATTTTTAGCACTGTCACTGCTTCTAAGGGGCACCTACGTGACTGAATTACAAACAGTTGATCCACTATTTATCTGATTTAGCTAAGCACAGAGGTATGGGGCTAAAAAAAAATAACCCCAAGAATTCAGCCAAGAAAAAGAAACCTTCTGCTGCCAGTTCGTAGCTTGTATTTAGTGGTTTGAACAACTACCCATCTCTTACAATGGAAGCAGTATGTGGAAACGTGACTCTTCTCTGCTTCAAACCCAAAGGCAGCCTGATAGCTCAGCTATCCATACACATGGTCAGACCTTCTGCAAAAGGGACATGACTCAGAAATGACACCTCTTCCCTTATTTCTGTCTGAGCACAGAATTACAGAATCACAGAATAAACATGGTTGGAAAGGATCTGCTAGATCACTGAGTCCAACCATCCCCACACCCACAAATACCTAAACACCTGAAATGGAAAACCATAAAATAATCCCCTCCATGCTTGTCACTACAGTAGGTAGCAGTTATTAATGTGATGAATCAAGTAGAGCTGAAATAGTGTTACTATCAGCAATGATGCTGACAACTGTGTTCATTCTACATTAGAACCATTGAACTGTTCAGGTCAGAAAACACCTTCAAGATCATCAAGCCCAACCATTAACCCAGCTGTCCCAAGGTCACTGCTAAACCCTGTCCTTGAGCTCCAGATCTCCATGACTTAGAAACAACATCCAGAGATGGCAATTCTATCCCCTCCCTGGACAGCCTGTTCCAAGGCCTGAGGACCCTTTCAATGAAGAAGTTTTTCTTAATGTCCAATCTAAACTTCCTGTAAGTTCTCTGTTTGTATCCTCTTTATCAGGATATTGATGGAAGAAGCCCAAAGACAGCTGTGGCTACTCTGCTCTCAAGCCAGGGACATAACTATTAAGCTGTACTACAGCACTTCAGGTTTTCAGACTGAATAGAGTCACTTCTTTGACAAGTGTGGTTGTCTTCTTGCCTAAATAAACCCTTCACAGAACTGCAAAATCACAGACTGGCTCAGGTTGGAAGGGACCCCCTGCCATAGGCAGCAACACCTCTCAACTAGACTTGGTTGCTCAAGGTCTCATCCAACCCGGCACTGAATACCTTGATTCCAGATTCTCTCCACCCTTGCACTGAAGAACTTCTTCCTAAGATCTAGTCTGACCCTCCTTCTCCTTCAGTTTCAAACCATTTCCCCTTGTCCTGTTGCTGGACCCCCTTGGGAAGTTCCTCTCCAGCAACTAACATGAGCAATCAATAGAAAACTGGGAAAACACACTCATTACAGAAGATTTTTCAAAAGAATTTACATTTAATCTAAAAAGAGAGCAAGTATAGGAGAAAGGGGGGATAATGGTTATAATCACACTAGACAATTTGTCTGTCATTTCCTTTAATTTAAGCCCAAGAGTGTAGTCTAGCAGGAGAAGCAGAAGCAAAATGAAAGACAGAGGGAGGGAAGGAAATGTTGACATAAAACAAGATAAGAAAGCAGAGTGAAGCATGAGGAAAGGATAACAGGGCAAAACATGGTTCTGGAGCACTGGGTTCAAGCAGATAACAGGAACAGGGAGCAGCAGGATGAGATAAGTCATTCCTCTCCTCCCCCCAGGAAATCAAGACTTCTTAAAACAGAAGAAAAGAGAGTCCAGAAACAGAGAAGGTTAGAAATGTCATGAGGGTGAAAAAGAAGTCTGACAGCTGTCACGTAGTCTGTCTGCAAATGGCTCCACATCTTCCTGCGCAGTTTCTTACGAGACAAGCAGATCAGGGGAGAAAACAATTTACACCTCTTAACCACATTAGCAGTCACTAAAAGGGGAAATAGAGTCTGAAGCCCAAAAGATGTCAGTATTGTGGTACCAAATATCTTGTCCTCATCTGAAAAAATCCCCAACCAAAAAAACCAGCAGTAGTACTTCTGGAAGGAGAGGAGGGCAAAAGGGAGTGTGAGTGGCTCAGCCAGCGTAGAGCAGGAATTCACAATGACACCTCGGTGAGTCAATGCCCAACATGAAGTTGAACTTGGCAGCACAATAAACCTCTGCATGTCATAGCAGAGAATGAACTTGTGTACTTGCATACGCAAACGGCTGCCTACAAGGCAGAGGGTGTTTCAAGATGCTCTTGGTAGTAGTAGTGGAACAGAATGGGAAAGAAAAGGGAAAAATTGTCAGAAAACAGACAGAAAAGAGGAGCCAGGAAATACAAAGAGAAGTGAAAACCAGACCAATACTAAGGCTAAGCTGTATCCCTTTAATAACACACAGCCATAGGTACGGAACATGTGCCAGTATGTCAAATGACAAAGAAAAATGTTCTCCTATGTTCTATATTCATAGTTCTATATTCATATATTCTATATAGTCTATATTATACATATACAACATATATTCTCCACATTAATATATTAATGTTATTAATGTAATTAATACATACAGATATTGTATATATTCCATATTAATAGGGATTTCCATGATGAAAAGCAAACGCTTTGCATGTGGCACTTTGTTTTTGAACAATTCTATTACCAACGGAAATACAGGGTCCTCCCTTTGCCCCTTTTCCTGTTAGAGAATATTTACAGCTCATGTAACATTTAACTTCTCCATATTTTTAGCAACACCCAGCTCTGGTCAGATGGCAGATATTGACTGTATTTTCTAGAACAACAAATTCATTTCCAGCAATGGCAACTCTGCATTCACCTTGATTCATTTCAAGGGGGTGATCATAAGGTAGGGGTCAGTGGTGAACTAGGGAAAACATGACTACTTGTATTAACAGACTGTAGGGCTATATAAATATTTAATGCAGTGAAGGAAACACTTATGCAGAACACACACAAAACATCACCTCCGCAAATGTTTTATGGGTCGCTTCCTCTTCTACTCATTTTCTACTCCTATGGCCTACAAGAAGCTTACTGCAAAATGTAAAAGGCCTTGGTTGCTGAAGACTGGTCTCAAACTAAAGCTGAATGACTAGAAATTCTTGTAAGAAGGCCAAGAGCAGCTGTTGTTTCTTCTG
>VZRI01013694.1:0-22115 GCA_013397515.1 Upupa epops | reverse complement strand
GTTCAGTGTGTCTGCTTTCTCTGTATCCCCTGTCTTCAGGGCACCCAGCTCATTCAGCAGGGATCCCACGTTGCCTCTAGGTTTAGTTTTACCTGCAATGTATTTGAAGGAGCCCTTTTTGTTATCCTTGACTTCTCTTGCAAAGTTGAATTCCAAGGAACTGTGTAGATACATACAAGGTAAAGCCTATCAAAGCACAATATTTATTGTTTTTTATTGTCTGCACAACCCCTTCCTGGTTGTGAGATTTATCTGAGATACCTTCTCTGTCCACATCTTATTCTCAGTTTATACATGTCCTCGACCTATCATTAGTTGCTTCATTGTGTTGTTTCCTGTGTTCTGCCAAGCCATGGTGGTAGGAAACCGCCACTGTTCTGTAGAGAGCAGAAGCAAGATGGACATGCCCTTCCTTTTCCTGCATGTAATACCCGCTGGTTTGCTGGTTTCTTTCTTATCACCAGGTAGAGATAACCAGCTATGGTATTAGGGTGGAGCAGAACACAGCTTTTGAATCATGAAATGTCTAGGTCTAAGTCTTCAGAAAATCTTGGCAGTGCTGTTCTTTGCTGAGAGCAGATCTTAAGCCCATTACCAGATAAATTATGTCCTTCTGACTTACACCTGGCTCAATAAATGATGCCTAAAACATGCAGTCACATCACATTACTTTCCCCCTTGACTTGTGTCTGTGCTCAGCAGTGCAGATGGCTGGTTTCTCTTTCTGTCTTTTTTAAGAGTTTATGGACTGCAGAATTGCTGTTGCTTTTCCACTGTGCAAGTAGGTGAGCTCAATATTTACTTCTTTAGTACCTGCAGCAGTGCTTGGAATTGGGCTACTGAGTTTCAGGGTTGCTTGGAACCATTCCTTTGTTCCAGTTCCGTACTTATAGCAAGACCAACTCAATCAGAAAGCTGAGAGGCTTCAGATAGCTAACATGCTCAGCATGTATGGAGATTTAGCTCTTTGAAAAGGCGAAGGGGGTGCTCCATTACAAAGACCGTTGCTTCTTATGCTCAGCAGAGCTTTGCTTAATTAGATTTTTTTCCCTAGAAATACATTTTATTGAAACCTTTATACTGCATTGAATTAAAGTGTCTTCTACATACAGATATTTTGATAATGCAAGAAGACAATATCTGGTGTCTTCTAGAGGAGGCATTTTAATCCAAATTTGTTTTCTGCTGTTCTGTTCTAGCTGGTGTAAGGCACATCAAATATACTGAGGTTTGGAGGAGGCTGTATAAAAAGGTACAATTACTACTGTTCACCGTTCATATAGCATGTGGACTAGGTGTTGGGCATCACAAATTTTTCCTTTTGCAAACTTTCAGATGCCAGAAAGCAAAGGCCACCTTTTCATTTTACATGACTCAGTATTTCCTGGGTTTGCTTCTTGTCTGGTTCTCTGCAGTTTTGCATTACTGTGATTCCATTGTGCTTAGAATAAAAGTGTGCCCAAACCCAGAAGGATTGTGTTTACCATAAAGACATCACCTGAAGTACTGGGTTCAGTTTTGAGCACCTCAGCTCAGACAGACACTGAGATGATGGAGTGGGTGCAGATAAGGGCAAGGTAACTGGTGAAGAGCCTAGACAGGAAGTCTTGTGAGGCACAGTAGAGGGAGAGGAGGCTGGGGGGAGACCTTATCACTCTCTACAACTACCAGAAGGGACATTGCAGAGTGGTTGGTTCTGGTTTTCTCACAAATTATTAGTGATAGAAGAGGGAATGGCCTCAAGGGGCACTGGGGAAGGTTAGGCTGAACATTAAGAACATTTTTTTACTGAAAGCATAGTCAGGGATTGGAACAGGCTGCCCAGGGAGGGGGTTGAACCACCATTCCTGGATGTGTTTAAAGGTCATTTAGATGTGGTACTTAGACACCTGATCTAGTGGTGAGCTTGGTAGAGCAGGGTTATTCGCGAGACTTGATAATCTCAGGGGTCTTTTCCAACCTAAACGATCCTACGATTGTATGATAGGAAGTTTGTTTTTCACATAAGAGGTAACAGTTCTGTTTGAATCTTGACCTAAATGTGTTGTTTAAATACTAACGTGACTGTTGGACTGGCTAAAGCCCAGCACTGTTCAAGAGATAATCAGTAATCCTGGCTGTCAGAGACTTTGATACAGTCATAGAATTACAGAGCTTTCTTCTCTGAAGTTTCTTTCAGCTCACTTCTTAGCAGACCTTTCTGGAGACTTCCTGGTTTATTCTTAGCTTCTCCTGACAGCCACAAATGACTGCAGAAAGCTGGGTTATCTCCGTTGTGTAACAACTCTCAGCAAGCAGGACTCTCACTTCTTTGGGCCAATAACAGCAGGAAAACAGCTAACCTTCACCTAATTTTATTCTAAGGGATGACGCTGCCTCATGGTGCTCTGTAACCTTGTGTGGGATTATTCCAAAAAAGCAGTGATGTATTAGGAATAGAGGTAGATGGAATCAGATGAAATAGCTTCAGCTGTGATGAATTATGTGTGTCCATTTGGCAATCTCCTTGTACCCTCAATTGAACACCAGATTGCCCTGTTGTTCTAGCATATGCATTGCTACTCAAAACAGGTATGAAATAAAAACTACTTTATTAAAAGACTTGTGCAACCACACAACAAGACGTACTCTTTATTGCTTAGGGGGAAGAATTGCTTATGGTTCTTAGGGGGATGAACACTGCAACCTTCTTAACCTTCCTAAGTACGCTAATTATGTGCCTGGGGACTGGAAACATATTCTTCCTGTCTGACCTCTTTCTAGGTTTGGGAGAATCTGTTTCATACTGAGTATCATCTGTGTCCATGGTTTGTCTTTTTCACATAGTAAAGGACATTATGAGACCTTACATCATGACACAGCAGTTGGTTAGCTACTGTCTACATAATCATAGAATCACAGAATGGTTTCGTTTGGAAGGGACCTCAGATGATCTCTGGATCTAGAGGTCTGGTTCTCTTTGAAACTAGATAGTACCAATCCCCTCCCTTAGGCGAGAACATCTCCTTGTCCTGCCAGAGGCAAAGACACTGTGTGGGACAGTGTCAAATGCCTTGTACAAGTCCAGGTACATGACATCAGTTGCTCTACCCTTATCCGCCAACACTGTAACTCTGGTGTAGAAGTCAAACAGGTTTGTAAGGTATGACTGGCCCTTAGTGAAGCCACATTGGCTGTCACAAGTCATCTCCTGATTTAGGATCAGTTTCATGATCTTGCCAGGCACAGAGGTGAGATTGGCTGGCCTGTAGTTCCCTAGATCATCCATTTTACCCTTTTTCAAAATGAGGGTTGCTTGTTCTTTTCCAGTCAGCAGGAACTACACCAGGCAGCCATGATAAATTGAGTGTGGTGAATGATGGCTTAGCAGTTGCCTCTACCAGTTCTCTTAGAACCAGTGGGTGTCTCTCTTCAGGTGCCATAGAATTGTGAACCTTCAGAAGGCGTGACATTAGGAAGCACTGGAAAAGGCCCTAGCTCCAGAACTTATAAAATGTCCTTATTCTGACATTAGGAAGGATTGTGGTGATATCTCCAGTCATTCTCACAGGGTTATTTTGGCTTTGTTGCGCCACTCAGCAAGAAAATGCTGAGAGCACCAGGCCAACTAATGCATGTATTCACCATGGCCTGCTGGGGTGGCTCACAGAAAGAATCACAAACAAGATCTGGCTGATACCCTGTAGTTGACGTTGCAGCTACTTATGCAACAATCCCTCACCCAACACTATTATTTGGCTCTTTATGAGGCCAATGATATTTTCTTACTGAAATACATGTTGCTCCCCTGTCTTACTCCTGAGCTAGAGACAGACAAACCCCTATGATATTTGCCATGTGAGGGACAACTGTGCTGGAAGTGAAGACTGTTCAATACTTAACACTGAATTAAATATGCTGCTTGGTGGGTGACCTTTTGTAATAAGAGAGCTGAGAATGCTAATGCCCAGGGTAGTCTGTGAAAGAATATTTGCTTTTAATCAGTTTCCTAATAGCAGGATTGAAATAGCAGTAATCCTTTTAATATTATGATTCTTCTATCTCTATTTTTTCCAAAGCCACTCAAGCAGTAAGCAATGGGAAAGGTGAGCTTCCAAGGGTTGTTCTCCTGCTTCCAGCACATGATAAAGGAGTCAAACCATGTGAAGAGCATACTGAATGGTTTCCCAGGGGACAGTAAACTCAGACTTGAAAATATTTACTTTTTCCTCCTGTCTGTTTTGCCTGGAAAGGGGAGGGAAATCGTCTTTTATAGTTAAGAGCTCTGATGTAGTGTTCATTATATTCTGTGGGAATGAGTCAAATAGTTTTAACATGCCTTTTTATAAGAAATATTGCAGGATTTCTATATGTTACTGGAAGAATCATTTCTCTAGCTGACCACCATGCCACTGGTATTGACTGCCCATAGATATTAATGGGAAGGTATCAACCAGATGAACAGTTACTTACATAATATCCTAGAGAGAAAAGCACATTTTTTTAGTCAGTCGGTATAATACTGCTGTCATGATCTTAATAGTTCACATACCATAAAACATACCATAAACTATTTGTACTATGAATGATGTAACTTTTGACTATAGGGATGTCTTCTGAATGTACCCCTTACCTCTAATTTATTAGAACTCTATGCTATTGAGAAGTACATTTTATTCTTCTGCATTGAAAATGCACTGCCTTTTTGTTTAAGCCTTGATTTGTTCTTTCTTTAATGTTGCTTTAAGCAGAACAGGCAAGTTTGTCCTGGAATACTAAAGAATCATTTTGCTATAGATGTTTTGGTTAATCAAAATATGTAGCCATGCCCAAATTTGGAGCATAGGATTTGACTGCCAAAGCTTTGAGCTGCCTTTACAACAGAGCCCTTTACAACAGAACTCTTCTCTGTCCACAAGCTCTGTTCTTCACCCTGTTCTTCACCCTGTTCATGTGGAGCTCTGCAGGCAGTTCTGACTCTGTCAGACAAAGCACTGCTCATGGTGGACAGAGTGTGTCAGGTTGACACCATAAAATACATGTGTGTGTATAGCAAGTGGTGGAGAAATGAAGACCAGTGGTAATAGATTATAAGCAGCAGGATCAAACAGTACTTTCTCATGCCAAAAGAAACCTTAAGGTCTAATCAGACCTTTTTCCATCCCATAAATTTAATCCCTTGCTATTCCAACCAGGGAACTTTTTTATTTGGTGCTAGCTGTGTGATGCTCTCCCAGTGTTAAAGCCCAGTGTATTTGCATACCTTGGCACAGTAATGAGTTTGTTTTGTGTATGTTGGCTGTAAACATCCAAACCAAATTGATGACAGTCATAATGTGTTTTGAAGCAGATGCATTTCCCAAGGTACAATGTGTTTCACCTCATCCTTTAGTTAATATCTAAATTCTTTTGCCTCAGGCAGAGATGCTTTGGTTTGTATCTCTTGGTTGTTGCTTTTAAATTTAATTCAGTTATGAGCTTTGAAGAAACTGTCTCAGACATCACAATTGCTTCAAATTCACAACAGAAATGGTTCACAAGCATTGATATGGGTTTCAGAGATTACACTGCTGAAATTCAGGCACGTAGCTCAGGCTGTGTGAGGCAACTGTAGAGACTATTTCCATGTTGGCTGCAGTAAGACAGCAATGCTATTCAATTGCACTGAAGTTGTGTAGCTCCTCTACTGAACTAACTGCTAAGGATCTAACTCTGCTGAAAGGAGTGGTTCCTCACTCTGCTTTCACGTGGGACTGTGTATTCAACTCATTAATGAGAGTGAATGTCCCACCTGGAAAAGAAAAACCTAACCCCAAATAAAAAAGAAAAAGGGGGGGACAAAAGAAGAAAAAAAAAGTTGGGCTGGTGAATGAATCCAACTGACTTTCAAGTGATGAATTTCAGGTATGATATCCAACACATGCCCAAAGTCATGCTTCCCATCAGGTCTCTGATGCAATAAAAGCATGGAAGTTCTGTGAAATACATTCCCGAGTATCTTAATTTTATTATCTCCTTCTATTTTCTGCCTTTCTGTGCCTGCTTCTAGTCTGGAAAGTAGAGTGTTTTGCTCTTGCAGCTGAGCAAAAGTTTGAGTACTTTTGAGTGTGCGTAGTCCAGGCTTCCAGATTTTCTGAAGTAAGAAATGAGGGCTGAACCCATCTGGGGAACATTGTTTGCTGTACTGCTTTTCGAGATTTTATTTCCAAGGCAGTAGGTGTTGATTTACCCACTTGTAAATTGAATATGTGTCTTTACCAGCCACACACACCAGACATTGTGTAGCTGAAAGCCTCTGAGAATCCATTGGTAATTGCATTGCTGTGTTAAGCACTTTCTTACAGAGAAAGAGTCAGTCTTCCTGTGGAATTTTTCCTGTGAAGATATACCAGTGTACTGGTGTCTTAAAGATGCTTTGGAATGTGGTCAGGTGAATTAGTTCACCTAAATAAGGAACATGTCTAAATCTTAGTCTTATTGCTATTTGTATCTGATGCAATGTATTTTCTAGGACTGTGAAGCCGAAAGAAACACACTGTAGTGTTCTCCACTTTGCTTCCTTCCCTTTCCATTGTGGCAGCTTGCACAGTTCCTGTCCCTGGACAGAAATGTGAGTGGAAAGTTGGTAGCATTAGCCACAGGACACCTTCATGCCTGGCTTAAATAAAGGGCTACTGAGGATCTTGTGGGGAGCCTTCTTCAGCCTGACTCTCCCTCCCATTATGCATTTCACCTGTGTTGCCTTGGGTCAAACTAACCCATAGGTCCTGAGACTGGTGGAAAAGCATCAGACTTTCCTTAAGATACGGAGATGAGTTGATTAGTCCTATAAATTTACAGTACTGACCAACTGATTGGTGAACTTCTGGGTGCAATCTGAATTTCAAGGAAGGCTATGTCTTCTGTTACAGTTCCCTGGTTTTGTTTATGATTGAGAAGGAAGTGCCTTTTATCTCAGCGTTTAGCAGTAGTTGAAGTAATTGTACTATTTTGGCTGCCCTCTGACAGCTTCTCAGAAGGATGCTGGAACTTGAAACAAGCAGGAATCAATTGACTTCTCAGAAAAATTATGAGAACTGGCTCTCTGCCACTCTGCCTGGAAATGGGACAAAATAATGTCATTCCTCCATTCTCTTTCATTTTGCTGAAATGCCCCAAAATCCTCAGGCTAGAAAAATGGACACAAACCTTACAAACCAGCAGTGTGTTTCTGTTGTTAACAGTGATGGGATTTAGGGTGACTGAAAGACCCAAAGTGCTTGAATTTGCTTGGCAAAGTGAAGCACTGAAGTATTGATTGAACAGTCAAGTGCCAATCTGCAAAAAAGTAAGTGGTGTGATGTTGCCTCATGAGGAAATCATGCCCAGGTACAAATAACGCACAGCAGGAGAGTAAAACTAGAGGCTCCTGAACTAACAGCATAAACTGCTCTGCTTCAAGTTGAGGAGCTTCACTCTGCAGTTGCACACTGTACTCATTCATTTTCTGCAGAGCTACCTCAGATTTAGTAGATCATAAGGGTGGAAGGATGCTTCAAAGACATGGTATCATAAGATAGTTTTATAGTTATTTAACCTGCCTTACCGTGTGTGTGAGATGGGAAAATGTAAGGACAAACAATAAACGCAGCAGGGGTCATGTGGGGAATACGGAGTTGTGTGTGGTTTTAAGGTGGGGAGCACACCTGCGAGAAGTGCATAGCCCATTTGTCACAGGGAAGATGATTTCCATAACACAAACACACTGTTTAAGAAAACATTTTGTTGTCTTCAGGTTCTAATTAAGAAAAGGTGCACAATAAGTGATGGTGCTGGCCCCTTCTTGGAGCTGGTGCAGTGTCCCACCTGCTGGGCTCTGACACCAGTGCTGCTCTTTGATACCTGCAACATTCTTATCCCTTTGGGATTCCCAATCTTTGGCAGATGAAGGTCTATGCATCTTTTATCTTAAGTCTTGTCTTCATTGACAGGATTAATTTGCTCACATGTCATAGTATATTTGCAGATATAAATTCAGGCCGGTGTCAGTGTTGTCTCTGAAATGTTAAAATGCTTTAGTGTGACTTGGCAGTCTGTTATACTCAATAACACTATTTGATTTTTCCTTCTTGTTTAATTAATTTTGAATTAAAAGGATATATCTAGTATTAAGCATGTGCTTGCCAGTTTAAGTTCACTTATTAATAATATATGTGGACCTTGAACAGAGATTAAACTTTAGTATATTAGTTACTTTTAGGCAGCTTAATGTATTTAATAGAGAGAAAAATCCATCTTATGTAACTAAGCCTATAATACTAAATGAAACTGCTTAAGCTAGTCTGATAAATAATTAGTGAAACTGGAAATTAGATAAATACTGGTTCATTAGCACTTGATTTTAGAATGTGATTGAACTGAAACTTGAATGAGAAGACGCTGGAAGTGTATTTGTACAAGTACAAAAGCAGACAGAAGTAATTTAGTAAAGACTTCTTGTAACTGTTAGTTCTCATTTTTTCCCTAAAATAAAACATCTTTTCACCAGTGCTAAAGATTTCTGTTACAAAATTGAAGTAGAAGTGAAGATCATCAAAACTCCTATGATGACCATGAACATATTTAATAAAGCAGTAACTTGTACTGAGTAAGAAGTTATCTAATTGATTGTTCTCGGGGGTTTATGGGATTGCAGGATAGGACTTGTGAGAAAGGGATGAAAAACATGAGCTGAAACACAGCAAAAGTTGGAGAGAAAGCTTATTCCACCCACTGCAAATAAGAAACCTCTAAACCGAGCATTAATTTGCCTTGGTTTGAGGTATCTACTACCACACACACTGCAGTTACATAGCTGTTTGATATGAGCTGTTAGATGATGCTAACACTTCTTCCATATGCAGGATTTTCTTTGACTTGTTTGTGGACAGCTGGTGGTCTGTGAAGAACTGACTGTTGATCAGGCTCATGCTCCTCATTTCTAATCCTGAAAATACATAAAATACTTTCTTAATCTTACTCTTCCACGTGGCAAAATTTTACAAATACTGACCATGCCTCTGTGAGCTGTAGGAATGACAAAATCCACTAGACAGGGTGCCTGGTAGGAGGCTAAATCTGTGCTAGGGAAATGTCTGGGAATCTCATATGAAGTACCAGAAGGAGTTCAGTTGCTTTAAAGATTATTTTTTTAAAGTTCTGGATACAGACGAAACTGTTTCTCCCTACAGACCACCGTCTCTTGCCTGTTTGAAAATGCTTCCTTTTACAGTGTTAGTTTCCCATACATCTCTGCATCTTAGATAGCAGAGAACCATGTTGCTTTCATCTGTTCAGAAAAACCTTTCCTGCCCTGGGTGTTAAGCATGTATTCTCCATGCCCTCTCTGTTCCACAACAATGGTTTACCTGTGTGGTGGTTATTCCCTTCTCTGACATGCGTTTGGGTGAGCAACCAGACCTTGTGTGCTTGTGGAAGAAGAGAATCTGGGGTGCCCAGCTGGACTTTGGACATACTAAGGCAATTGCACTGGTTTACAGGAGTCTCTAAGTCCGAAATCGAGATGAGAAGTTGCAGAATGATTGGCTAAGAGCTCAGGAAGGCATCCCAAAAGTCCTGGAAAAAAGGGTTCAGAGATAAGATTGACTTAAGATACGTGAGGAGCTGTTTTTAGCTCTTGCTCATGGTGTTTGCATAAGTACAGATGGCTGAATTTTTTGTCCTCTGCTTTTATCTAGTATGCAGTGAGTAGTTTCCTCAGTCTATAGTGGGAATGGGCACTGTCATAGCAATGATTCATTACCTTACTACCATTCTGAGCAAAATGTATCAACACAGAACCAGCTTTTACAGAATGCCCAGAATGTTTGCAGTGTGGGAGAAGGACTTAATAACAAAACCAACTCTCAGTGATTAGAGGTCAGGTCAGGGCTGTAGATAATGCTGCATTGAAATGGCCAGTTCTATAAATGCATTAGTAAAATTCAGAAGTACTAAAAAGCAAAGTAACAAAGAGTCAAGGCCCAATGGTCAGTCAGCCCCAATGTAGTCCCTAAACACGTGTGAATAAATGTTACTGAGCGCAAGTAGCCCATTCAGCTATACAATTTGCACATTCCATATTTTCTTTCATTTGAGGTAAGTGATGTAAACACTTCGTATTCAACTGTCTGTGTGAACCCAGGCTTTGGATCCACAGTATTTGTGGTGATATGTAGTGTATGTTGGAGCAGACTGAGGTTCACTCCAATAGATAAAGGGAATAACCCTTCATTCCACCTCAAGCTGCTCTGCCAAGTTCAATTCTATAGGTACGCAAAAATGATGGAGACTCTTAAACTGAGCAAAAATGATGGAGATTCTACCTCAGCTGGAAATCTGAGACAATGTGCATTCATTTTTCTACCATACCTGCTTCTAACTAGGATTGTCATTCTCCAGGATGCAGTGCTATGGTCGATTAATTTCTTATAGAAAGAATATAATTCATTAATCTTGTAGACATTAGAAAAGTAACCATAATGGTCATGATTCACACACATTAGGCTGAGTGATCTTGAGGATGGTCTTTTGTTAGGACAGAAAAATCTCAGTGCTTTCAGACGTGTAACAAGATGCTTTTTGTGCTGATCTACAGGCAGGTATCCTATGCAAGGCTCTGCCCTAGATGCATAGAAAGTAGTAGCTATGGTTAGTAGTAGTTACTTTCTTTTGCTCTAGAGAATATTAATACAAAAACTTTTGAGAGTGATTATGCCAAAATGACACACAGATTGTCACATATTTGTGTTTTAGTACCTTCTGTTTTCCAGGGAAAGCATCATGATTTGCAGACAGATTGACAGCCAGTGCCCCCTGGCCACTAATGCCTGCAAGCCCAGTGCTGCCACAGAACCAAGTTTGCAGAAAGGCAACCCAAAATCAGTGCAAATTAAATAAGCTTTTGGAAAGTTCTGAAGACTCTCACATCGTTGAATATAACGAACAGCAACACATTAAGAAAAAAGTATCATCTAATTATTAAAGATCAGTAGCATTGTTAGGCTGACTAGGCTATACATCAAGGAGCTGTCACTCATGGTTGCTATGAAAAACAGAGCATTTAGAGGCTGTCAGTCATACCTGTTTGCAAAAGCTGAAGGAATTCAGGAATTGTTATGCCTGAAGTTACCAAATGCAGAAATAACAAAAGCACCTGAGTCTCATGCAGACTGATATTACTGATGTTAGTCTATGCCTTTATTCTTCTGGAAGCATGACACTGGGAACTGGAAATGTTTACTTTTCAGCCAGCTCCTTTATAATCATTGGTGATTTTAAGGCTGCTTAGGTGTGTCAAATCCTGTAAACCAGAAAAAAGTAACTTGTGTTCCATTCCTTTGCTGTGACAAAAATGTAGGAGCTAGCGTCCAAATAGCAAAGAGCCGATGCTGGAGCCCCTTGGTTTCCTGGGGATTTTCACGTATTTGGAGACTTGTGGCTGTTTTTAGGCTGGGCTTGTTGATCTCAGAGGACTTTTCCAGCCTCAGTAGTTTTGTGCTTCTGTTTATTTTTAAGAGAAGTGTTGAACACCTGCATTTGCCTGATTTAAATTAGAAGATGCTTGCTGGAAGCAGAGGATGTTTTTTGGTTTGGGATTTTTGTATTGTTGGGTTCTGGCTGTTTTTGGTTTACTTGTTTTGGCTGTTGATTGGGGTTTATTTTATATATAAGCTTGAAGAGCAGAGGTGAGAAAATGGTTTTCTGATTATATCTTTCTGCGTTTGAAAAAAGGGGAAAATGATTTTCCTGTAGTCTGTATCACCCCACTGTGACCTGAATTTGTAAATCATCCCGTTTTATAACTGAGGCCAAATGGAAGTGTGTGTGTCTGCACATTTGGCATTTGTGATGCTCTTTGAAAACCTCTTTGTAACTGAATAAATCATGGATTTCTACTTCTTTGAAAGGTTTCCATCAAGAAATCAATATTGTTCAGTTTTATCCCAGAAGACAAAGTGTTTTCAGCAGGTTTCTTGCTGCTTTAGGCCCTGTGGGAGCCCCAGCATGAGTAACCCTGTCATTAAGCCCTGTCTAGGCTTGAATTTTTACTTCTTTTTTTTTTCCCACATACTGGGAGCTTCACTCTACCAGCCTCAACATCAGGAGCACGTTTCCTGAGTACTGATGCCTTCCCTCCTTGCTAGCAGTTGCTACTGCAAAGATAACCTCAGAATCCTAATATATTGAGCACTTTATTAAGCATAGTGAGGCTGAAGGAGTAGGAATGCAAGTAAAAGTCACTGCTCCAAGGAAACCATGGCCTGACCACCCTAAATAGACTTGGAAAGGGGAGCAAAAGGGGTTAACCTACCCAAAGTCATCTAGTGACACAATGGCTGACACAGAGAATATTTGTCATCTCTGACATTTGGAGGAGTTTCTTAGGTGGACATGGTCATGGTCATGTCTCCTGGTGGCATGCCCATGTCTTGCAGCACTAAGTACCATCTTCCTAAAGCAGTAGCTGCACTTACACTATTGGTAGTTAATTCAGTGAGCTTTTTAAGTAAATGTTAATAATTAAACTCAAGTGGTTAATGAGCTTCTAGAGAAAAGATCAAATTACACTCTTCAAACATAGAGTTAGAATTTTGCCTAATTAGAAGAAATATGTTTTTCCCTTGAGGGGCAGTTGCTGAAGTGACAGTTTGGAGACTATTATGACAGCGTTCACAGAGATGGGTGCCAGCCAAAGAACAGAGCTTTTTCGGCATCTCTAGTAGCATAGCAGTTTCTTTTGAAGACATAATTACGTTGCGTTCTTTGCACAGTTCATTAGGAAAAGAAAAACAAAGAATTTGTATTCCATGTGGTTGATGTTCACACATTTGTCTCTAGGCATGCTAGAAGCTGATAGATCCAGAGAGTAACACACTGTCTGTCTCTTTCACTACTAGCCTAATAATGTAACTAGTGCTAGGTAGAAAACAGCTTTTCTAGCCCACAACTGTTATTCAGGAGTCCATTTTTTTTCCTGTGTGAAATCTCAGAAAGTATAAAAATGTTAACTGAACTAAAAATTTATGTAAACTAAAAATCTGGGTATTATGTAACATATATGCAAACTCAAAATCTCATTTTTATGTTTGTAAATGATATTTCAGCTTTTTCTTTTTACTGTGGCTTTGGTAAAGACAGAAAGGAAAAAGTAATGTTGGGATTTATTTCTTTTCTGTAAATTTTTTTGCCAAAAGAATTTTAATTTTTGAACTGTAAAAATGAAATGTTCTCAACACTTTTCCTAGAATTTCTTTTTATTTGAGAAATACTTCAAAACTGTTTCCCCACAAAAAAGTTTTTGTTGACTTCACACTTCTCTTTTTTTTTTCCCCTGTAAGAAACAGAAGTTTTTTGGAAGTATTCCCAACCACATCTAGCAATAACTGTTTTGTTTGTTACGTCTTTCCATTTGCAAGCAAAACAAGTAAACAGGATTGCTGAGGAGCCAGAATTTATCAGAGGTGTCAAGATAAAGCAGACTCATTTTCTTTGAACGTACGTGAGGCAATCTTTACAGCCTGAGAGCACATGAGAGCATAAACAATATTTACTAGTTTAATAGGAGAGTAGATCCACCTTATATTTTCAGAAACGAGCAATTACTTTTTCACACCTCTGGTTTAGTCCCTATGTACAAGGGAGAATACCTTGTAAATATACCCCAAACCTATAACCTGCCTGATACCAACACAGCCAGTTGGACAGGTTATGAATGACTTACCTCTCATTGTGTTTAGTGACACCCTGAACTGCCTTGATACAGTAGGAAATTAGCTTCATACTCTAGGACATCCAAGCCTTAGTGTGGAGACTGATGCCTGCCATATTTTTAATGGGAGAAGGAGTAATTGTCTACTGTAGTGCCTTGTGCACTTGCTCATTTCTGCATTTTGAAGAACCTCAAATCTTCCAGTAAGAAGACACAGAAAACTAAATAAAATATGTGGCCTACTAAGTAACTACTATTAAAATTATTTAAAAACGCGCTAATATACTTACAAAAGTCCCTGTATCTACCCTTTCCCAGCTTGTTTCTCTGTAATGAAATTGTTATTGGCTGGGTATATAAGGACTCATCTCCTCTCAAGCATAGGTGTCTCCTGTATGACAGTGCCAGGACTGGTGTGGGCAGAAGTGGGGGATCTGTGATGCTGCTCTGCCGGGGAGAACCTGGAACAATGTTGGCACTCACACAACTCACAGTCTGTGCCAGGGTGCAGAGGAGTTAGGTGCAAGAGCTGCTGCTTGACTGATTCTTGTTTCACGATAGCTTCTGCACCTACCTTTTTATTCGCACTTGCAGAAGCCTTGTCCTCTGCCTGGGGCACAGGGAAAAGCTGGGGAACTCATCAAAACCAATGAGAATTCCCCAGACCTGTAGACAAACATAACATGGGGCTAGTCACTTGGGTGTGCCATTTCAACTTCTCAAGTAAATTTGCAGCATCCTCCTTGCTCTGAGTTCTGCCCAAGCACTCTCTTCCAGGTAGGAAATTCATTTAGCAGTTAAAAGGGAATTGAGGCAGAGATTCTGATAGCAGAAATGCCCCAAAAAACTGATGATGAGTATAATTTTAATTTCTTTCCTTCACAGCCCCCACCCCTTGTTGTTTTGGGGTTTTTTTTTAAACAAGAAGGTACTACTGGGTTTCTTCTTACTGATAATTGGGAATGAAATAGAAATCATGCATAAAATATAGATATATCAGGTTACATATATATTATCTATGCATCAGATATTCCTGTAGCATATTACTTTTTAGTCTGAGGTGGATGGTAGTAAGTTAGGAAGAAATCTTGCTTTTCAGTTGAAAGCCGTCCTGGTCAGGCTCAAGTGAGGTCTGTTCTTAGACAAAACACTGCGGAAGTGGCTATTCTGTAGAAGATCTCACAAGCACAAAACCAAAAACCCAAATGCTCAAACTTCTAAAATAAGGGATATTCCTAGCACAGAGGAATTCCCTAGTGCTTTGTTGATGTCACTTTATCAGCTCTCCAAGCGAACATGTTGGAGCATTATGAAGAAGAGAGGGAGAGGCTGAAGTGCACAGCTGCTGTTACTCAAAAATCAGGCTAAAGCTTATAAAAGTCCACACACCTGGCTGTGTGATAGTTCTATGTCAAGTACGTTAGAGTAAACATGTTTTGTGCTACCTGATTGATGAAGAGATCTTCTGAATAACATTTATCTAAGCAAGAAAAGAGGTAAGGGGATGTTTAGGAAAGTCTTTCATGTCCTTGTCTTGCTCAGGAGATTTGTTTAGGATTATAGCTTTGCTCACATATTATTGATGTGCATTCTGTATCATTGAGAGAATCCATTTCCTGCCTTCTTAAAAATGTAGGAAGAAGAGTTGTGTTATCAGCTGTTTACCTTTGGGAAAACGTGTTCAGGCAGGATGGCCTGTAGGGTTAAAACTGCTCCGTGTGTAAACCCCTGGGCGCCAATGCGGTTCTTGGTGAGACTAAAGGACAGGAGGTCAGCGTGTGTGGATTTGTGTTTTTCTGTGTGCCTGTAATTGACTTTTTGTTATGATTCTGTCAGAAGAGATGAATTTCCTCTCCAAAATAGTTCCTATCTGAAACCTTCTCACCATGGAAATGTGTTCAGCTGACCGCCGACACAACATCTGTAGGCAAAAGACTCTAGAATGTCAAAACCACTACTGTTTTGGGAGGTTTGTCATAACCAACCGTGCATGTGCTAAGTTTGTACGGACTTTGGATCACACTACAGTTCTGTGACAGTTTGTAGGTATTAAAAAAAAAATTAAAAGTGTTTTCCTATGCCAATGAAGTCTCTTGGCACCAGCTGCTTCCTAAAGCCAGAGTTTTCCCCTGTGCTGTGAGTTGTCCTGCTTGCAGGTGAGCTCCCAGCTGGCCAGCTACAGCCTCTGCTGTGACCATTCAAGTCCACCCAAGAGCAATTAGTCACCATCTTATGACATTAAAAAAGTGTTACTTGTCCGAGCAACTGTCCATAGTGTTACAGGATAACTTTACTGCGGCTAATCTCAGTGACTGACTTGCAGCAGCTGTGGTTTAACCAGAGTGTGGATCCCTCTTGCATCATGCTGGAAAGGGTCCTGTGGCTTTCCCATGATACAGTGTACAGCTGCCTGGCCTCTCCTTAGGTTTGGCATGTTTGGGGAAAAGCAATTGGAACCCTGAAAACTGAAATGCTAATTTGGGGGTCAGAGGTGTTATTCTGGGGAACAACAATGTTGTGGTTGAAGAAAGGTGTCAAGTAGAAAGTTCAGACCATGTCCTGAAATTTTAACTGTTCTGGATGTGGAGCTTTCTGAGAATCAATCATTTCAGTTTCTGAGTGCAAAGTCACTGGCTTGAGAGCCTCTAGAATCGTGAGTCAAGTGTGTGAGATCAGAAAAATCAGAGGATTATGCACCCTACTTTTATATTTATATATAAATTGCTTATGTTTTGAAGCCTTAAGGATATGTATATTTCATCCTTGTCTGCAGCCAGGAAGACTCAGAGGGCTGGAATAAAAAAACAAGAGACACAAGATACCAAAAAATCTGCAAGGAAAACTTATGGCATTTGGCAACACCAGGATAGTTTAGTTTTCCCCAAAATAGTATGAACACAGAGATTTGAGTAACTCACATTGCTGTTACCTCTTGTAACTGGACTGCAATTTCTTTTAAGCTGCAAAAGTAAAAAAAAAAAAATCAACATGTTTATATTAAATAGTAGCACGTGGGAGCAAGAATTGTTTTAAGATGCTTTTTAAAATTCTTATAATGTTTAAAAAACATTACCTTTAATATTGACATTTCAGCTTTTCTCTGTATTTCAGTGATTCTGCTAATAATCTGGTCTGTATATTTCCTGTTATCTGTTAAGATTCAAACCTGTGAGATGCCGTCTCTGGTTCTTTCCTGGGAGTATCTGGCTTTGAAGTGCTTACTTTTCCTGGGTCTTATTTTTTCTGTTGTGTTTCAGCTATGTGAATTGCTATAATGAGACACCTATCAAAATATCTCTAGTTTACAAGAACTAAGCCCTGTTCTTTGAGCCTTTTCTAGCCTGCCCTCCCAGTTGTGCTCCTGGGTGTTGTCATTGATGCCTCACAGCTCTTCTGGAGCTTGGTGAGAAGTGAGCCTTTCTGTAAGCTGTTGGACAAAGTGGTTTAATCTCACTGGCCATATAAGTAGCAGAATTTACTTTGTTCTCAGTGGGCTGCAGTGGCATAGTGAGTAAGATCGGGGGGAGAAGTACATCACCCTTGCTTCTGAATGAATCAGCTGCTTTGAATCAGTGCAGAGTTTTATGTTTTGGAGCTTCTCCACTGCAGCGTGGTGGTGGAATAAATCCCCTTTGCATCTCAGTGACTACAATGGTGCTTTTATCTAGAAAGTATTATATCTTCCAGTCTTCTAATTGAATTTAATGCTACAGAAGCACCAAACATAAAACATTTAATTTGGTACTGCCTCAATGAATGACAATCTCTAGTTTTTGGTTGTGGGGTTTGTCTTACTTTCTTCCTCAGTTCTGTGCTTGAATAGTATCTGTCCTCCCACACAGTTTTACTGGGGAAGCAAAAGCAGAATTAAGTTCACCTTCTTTACTTTCAGAACTTGTTTCTTCTTTACCCAGGGCAGAGTTGCCTGCTGGTTTGTCTGTGCAATAGGGTCAGTACATGCCATAGAACCAAGGGATGCTTAGCAAGTGTGAAGTTGTGCACCTTTGCTAGTTGGGAGAGAGCTTTAAGGTACTGTGCCTTACTCCCCATTAGAGCCAATGGCAAATACAATCCTGTTTGTGTTCAGCAATTTTATTAATATGCAGATGTACCTAAACACAAGACTGAAACAAAGTTCAAAACATGCAGTTTTTCTTGGAAGCTGTAAGCTGGTGTGTCTGCTTAATTGTGTTTAATGCCTGCTGGCTTTCTGTTCCATCCCTGAGTTTTCTAGCAGCTTGCATGGTGTTCCTCACTTTGAACACATCTGCCTTCCTCCAACCTTCTTGTGGGTGGATTACTGCTACTGAGTGTTCCCAGGTGTATGTTTTGGTAGCCTTGAGTTTGGTTTAATGCTGAGGTGCCTTTTCTACAGATCTGGCTTCCTGTGAAGCTGTTGCAAAGCGTTGTGCAGTGGCACAGCCACCTATTGATGTTGTTCTTGCCCAAAGGGGGGTTTTCAGCACAGAACATTCTCCTGTTTTGTATCAGTATCTGTACTGATCTTGTTTTTTGGACTGCTCAGGCTTGCACAACAAAGTGTTTGAGTATAATATTATTTTTTAATGACACCAAGAGGTCTGTTAATTCTGGAGCAGAACGTAAAACCCAGCTCTTCCTAGGGCAATCTCATGGAAATATTTATGTTGTAACTAGAAATAAGGTTTGGGTAACACTCCACACAGAAATTTTTCCTCAGTAAGGTTTAGATGTTCACATAGCCTTCTGCATCCTGTCTTTTTCATTTTTCCATTATGATCACACATCAACAAGAATTAATTTATTAGCTTGGGGAGTTTCTGAGATGGCCATTAAGGAGTCTGCAAACTCAAATAGTGAGTTCAAAATCATATGTATGTATGCTTCACAGATCAGCTGGAATTAGTGGCCTGGGGGCTTTTCACCAAATCGTTAAGGAGATAACCAATAGTGATGGCAGCAAAGATTTGTGCCATGTTCCTTAATTCTGAAGGTTACAATATCAGCCCTGCAGACTGATTCCTACCAGCAAGGCACTGTGGCTCACAGCAGCATCAGCAGGGTGTGATGTGCTCTTGTTGACCTGTGTGGATGTGGATGATTTTGGTCTTGATGAGTAGTTAGTGTTTCAAATTGCTATTTGTGCTGCTTTAGTGTAATAAAACTGGGAACTGAGAAATGTGTTTGCTGCTTCTTTGACCTTTATATGCAAATCTTCCTTGAGGGTCAGATGTGTGTGAGAGAAAAGTGATATCAACTGCAATTTAAAAATTATGCGATGATTTTTTTTATCTCATCTGCACAGGGAGGTCTGTTATTGCCAAATTTTCTAATTAATGGAAGTAACGTAATTGCTTAGTTATTACAATGCTACCATTTTTCAAAACATGTTTGTGATAGTTACATTGCCTGATGTAAAGTTCCTTAAAATATTAGGTTACCCGGATAGATTTTGCTGCTTTTTAAATATTCCCATGGTCATTTCTCCGTATTAGTTGGTGACAGATTTAGAAAATGAAAATATAAGATGCACTTTTATTGCCACAGAACTTGAGAGGTGTTTGTGTTGTTGCACAAAGATACCCAAGTCCCAATATACTTCTATGACTGTTTCAAATACTTGTGTCCAGATGGGAAGTGCAGAAAATGTGGTCAAACAGGAATGATACAGGAATCAGGGCTTTGGGCTTCTGCCTCTTGGGTTTCCTGTTTGCTAGTAGGTCAACAGACCAGCATAATTAATTAATCCAGCCTGCACAGAATTGATATCTGTTTGGCACGATGTGTGTGTGTATTGGGAATCTCGAACTTCTGTTGATGGAGCGGGAGTGCCTGTATGGCACAGCATATGCTGTGCAAAGACAGAACTGACTCAAACACAGCCTGGCTGTGGTTGTGTCACACTCCTCTCCACACTGATCAGCAGCTCTCCATGCAGTCTTGCTGTGTGCTGTACTTAGAAAATGAAGTAACTTCTGCCTCAGACTGTTAGTTTGTTTGAACTTCTCTATCTAGAAACCTACTCTTCAATCAAAGAGTTTGGAGATCAGAAAAGATATCAAATATACTAGTGACACTTAACATAAAAGCATCAAATTCCAGCTTGGCAAAACTTTTCAATGGGGCCAGCCCCTAGATTATTTTATTTTGTGGTCATAATGAAGTTGTTACAGATTACAAAACAGGAGTGCTAGGCCTGTTTTGGTTTTGATGGAGCAATTCCCTCCTGTGAAGGGCTTGTTCAGAGGAAGAGGAGTTTCTCTTTCAAATGTGCTTTACACGGGACAGGGGGCAGGGGAAAATGTTTTCCCTACTTGACAACTGATGGCACGTATCTTCCTTAGCTCAGAGCTGTTAGAATAGATCTTACCATGCTGACAAAGTGAAAACAATTTAGTATTCGCTTGGAAGAGAAAATCGAGTCCATTAGAGTTCATTGTCTTTGTTCCAAGCCATTAAAATGCAGACACTACCTGAGTCTTACATAAATTGTTTTGACAGTTTCATTATTTATCCCTAGTTGAGTTGATTAAAAGTGCATCTGACTATCTTTCTCATCGTAGCATGGCATGTGTTAGGTTGGTCACCTGTCACCAATTGCTTACACGGGGAAGACTTTGGGTCTCTGACCACACAGCACAACAGTCATCCGAAGCCTGGCTTGAAAACACTGTTGATGCATCTAACACATTTCACCCAGTTTTGGGATAAATGTAGAGGAAATATTCCTTTCAAAAATTGAATGAGTGCTTTGGATCCTCTTAGAATAATGACACTTAAATAACCATTTTTCTTCATTTCTAAACACAGGTTTTCCTTGTTATTGTTATTGAGACCAGAGCTTGTCTTAGTACTCATGTCTGCTGTTTGGTTAGTCTTTAACTTTCATGTTTTTTCCATCATTACATTCATAGGTTTGTCTAGAACTTCTCTGTTATTTTCATTTTCTTTACTGTAGTCATCATTTTGTTAAATGCTTGCTCTTTGCAGCCTCTGCAATCACAGGACTGCTTCCGTAGCTGCAGTTTCAGTATGCCTCATTCACTCTTATCTGTGTTAGAACCCTAATTCTATGCAATCCTGATTTCATGTCTATGTCCAAATTGCAAAGGCTCCTTTGCCTTTCACGTCATGCTGCACACTGAAGTCTTTTCCATTACATTTCACCTCCTTCATTTTGTTTTTCCTGACTCATTTACTGATGTCATAGTTGACAGTTTGTGTCACTGCAATTTGCTCCCATGGAAATGACTCCTGCACATGTGCGTGTGGCATCCGACTCCTCGCTCTTCACTTCTTATATAATTTGGGAACTGTCAGAGCTCTTCCCCAATGTGCCCATATGTCTGTTCTCTCAAAGTTAATGAGCTGCTTCTTCTTCAGGCGTATTACACACCCTGACTTATTCATAGATGATGTCTATCAAAATTGTCAGAGGCTTTGAAAATTAAATTATTTCTCTAAATAAAGATCCTGCTTCTAATCTCATTTAAAATATTTCAGTTGGCCTTGTTTTCTAGTACAAATCAAGAGTGACTATACTGAGCTGTGTCTGACCAGAGAGGTGACTGTGCTTTCCTGTTTAATTGAAGATATTTGTGATTTACAATAGTATAAGAGCTTAGAATCTGCTCCTGGCTGAGTCTGTGAGCAGCAACCCAAGGAAAAGTAAACCCAGAATAAGGCATCCAGATTAAAGTGACTTCTCATGGCATGAATTAGTCTGCACGAGGGATTCAGTGGTCGGTGATGCTTCTTTGCTTCAGGAGTAGTGAAACATGGGAAAACAAAAGATCAAAAGGGAAAGAAGGGTAAATAAAAAAGCTATGGTTTATAATTTATTGCTCTGTTAAGGAGAATTAACTAAATTATGACTAAGACATAAATAAAATTAGGTAACAATAGGTAAAATAGAGAAAAAGCTCAAATTCTTGTAATTTTGCTAGGAAAGGTAGAAATTAATTTAGCTCATAGTGGAGGGTGTTATTCCACAACGATTTGGGGGGAAGAAATAGAACTGATTTAAGATTTTTTAGTAGTCTGTATTTTTATTTATTTTGTCTTTATTTTTTTTTTACATCTAAATATTTCTATTTCTATTTCTTATATATTTTATATTTTTCAATTTATTTTTCTTTATTGTTTATTTATTTTATGTTTTTATTGCTAAATTCAAACCTGATCCAACATTCTGATTTATGATCCTTTTTGTCTTTCCCAAAGCTGTAAGGCATTTTTTAAAATATAAAACTGTAAGTCGGCCTCCTTGGAGCTAAACTGGGTGCATGTTAATGGCAAGGTTAGCAGGCCTAGGGGTTACCTCCCCTGGGCATAACCCATGTTACTGCTTTGTGGTGCTGTGGGTGAGGAAAGAAGGTCCCGCTTAACCAACCTGATCATGTTCTATAAGAGAATGTAGGGATGCAAC
>VZRI01013693.1:23415-74563 GCA_013397515.1 Upupa epops | reverse complement strand
CCAGTTTGGAGACCAGGATGTCAAGCGGGACAGTGCCCAACACTTTACACAAATCCTAGGGTTGCTCTTCCCTTGTCCACTTGTGCTGTGACATCATCACGAAAGTGTATCAAATAAATGAAGGGAGGATTTGCCCCTGCTGAAGCCCTGTTCGTTACCAATCACCTCTTCATTTTCCAGATGTCTCAGCAGGGCCTTTAGGAGCAGGGCCTCTGCTCCCATGATCTTGCCAGGCACAGAGGGGAGGCTGACAGGCCTATAATTCCCAGGGTCTTCCTTTGTTCCCCTTTTAAAGATGGGGGTGATGTTTCCTCTTTTCCAGTCAGCAGGAACTTCTCCAGGCTGCCATGATCTTTCAAATATGATGGCTAGTGGCTTGGCCACGTCATTTGCCATTTCCCTCAGGACCTGTGGGATTTCATCAGGCCCCATGGACTTGTGCATGTTTTGGTTCTTCAGATGGTCTCAGACCTGATCTGTACTGAAAGTGGTTGGATCATCCTTCCCCTTGTCTCTATCTTTGTCTACTGGGACTTGGGTGGAGTGGCTAGAGCCTTTGCTCCTGAAGACTGAGATGAAGAAGTCATCAAGTACCTCATCCTTCTCCATATCACTTGTGACCACATCTCCATTTTCCCTCTGGAAAGGCCCTATATAATCCCTGGCCTTCCTTTTGTTACTAGCATATGTAAAG
The DNA here is from genome assembly GCA_013397515.1 of Upupa epops. Taxonomy (NCBI): domain Eukaryota; kingdom Metazoa; phylum Chordata; class Aves; order Bucerotiformes; family Upupidae; genus Upupa; species Upupa epops. The sequence continues at coordinate 73,869 of VZRI01013693.1, read as the reverse complement.
AAGCCCTTATTGTTTCCCTTTATCCCCCTTGCCAGATTTAATTCTATCTCTGCTCTTGCTTTTTCAGTCTGAATCCTGGCTGCATGGGCAAGTCCTCTGAACATCTCTCAGTTAGCTTGTCCCTGCTTCCACTGCCTATAGACTTCCTTCTTGTGCCCAATTAAGTCCAGGAGCACTTTATTAGTTCATGCTGGCCTCTTGGCATTCTTGCCCACCTTCTTCTTGGAATTCTGTGCTGTTGGGATTGGAGGAGTTGGTCCTTGAATAACAATCAGCTCTCTTGGGCACCTCTTCCCTCCAGGGCTTCACCCCATTATACCCTTCCAAGTAGATCTGGGTGGAAGGTGAAGTCAGCTCTGTTCACGTCCAGGATTGCAAGCTTACTACACATCCTCTTATGTACCCAAATAATATTAACTTCCACCATTTCATGGTCACTGCAGCTGAGACTGCCCATCAGCTTCACTTCACTCACCCACCCATCCTTGTTAGTGAGGACATAACCCATAACCAAGAAGAAAAGGAAAAAAATCCCAAAATAAGTGAAATAATCAAAAAAGGTAAAACAGAAACTGTATCACAATGCCTTTACACACATTCTGAGAGAATAGGAGACAGCTATTTTTTTTTTTGCCTTAGATGAGAGCTCTGGGATAAGAGTGTACACCAACACTCATAATCAACAGCCACCACACATGCACACTGACACCCCACTTTCTAGAAGAGAAAGGAGTGGGGAGTGGCAGCAAAACAGCACAAAATATACATTTGATGCTTATGGAAAAGTTTATTTTCCCAATCCTCTTGCTGACATCAGCGCTCTGTGGTATCTTCGACATAGTTCTAGCTCTAGTCAGATTGGGGGTCTTCTTTGAGGCTAAAGTAGTGTCAAATGTGAAGGACACAACAGGGTTCCAGACTCTCTCTGTTTGCCAAAAGCTTAGGAGATCAGTATTTGTGATCTCTCTTTCTCTCTTTTAGTAGAGACTTCTCTAAGTCTCTCTCTCAGTGGCAGAGTATACAGGATCTTAGCCAGCCCAGTGCAGACAAGGCAACATGGTTCTGATTATGTGTGGCCACTCCTGTTATGGCAAATAGGCTTTTCAGGGTCTTATTTGAGGGTTTTCTACAGGCCTTATGCAGAGCCTTTCTTTCTTCTCCCCTGTGGTCAGGCACTAAGGGAGGTAGAGGGTTAAGAGCTCACCTCTATCTGGCATCTTCAAAAGCTAACACTGTAGAACAGCTTTGTGGAGGGGTTGCCTTTAGTCTGGTCCACTGCCAAGGATAGGAACAAGCTGGTGCAGCTTTTCTGTATCTGAGCCCTCAGTGTAAGAGGGGAGGGCTGCAAGTTCACCCCCACAGAAGGGGGTTTGCAGGTACGGAGTATGGCTTGCCTCTTCACCCTCTCTGTGTTAGAGCTCCCATGCAAAAGAGGGCTATGGCTACTCCTGCAACAGAGCTGCAGCCAGGCTGAGGCTTCTTTTGGCTTCCACCCTTTGGCAGCAGCAGGTTGGGAGCCATTGTTCACCCCTCCCCACCCCTGGTGCAGGAGGGGGGAGCTCTCCTAGAGGAGCTCCCCATCTCTGAAGACATGTCACAGTCAAAGGAGGAGGAAAAGATGGCGCAGATGACGAGAAGAAGAAAAGAAAAAAGGAGGAAGTACCTTCTGTTATGGACTCTGTCCATCAATCACCTGTAGAGTCCACACACTGAGGCAAGAGGTCTGCTAGAAAAGCTGCCTCAAGCTTCAAAATAAAATGCTTTTTCGGCATAAAAGCAGCACAACTCATATTTGAAAATTTGGTAATTTTCAAACCAGAACACTTGTCCATAACACCACTCCACTTAACTGATTTTCCTTATTCTATTGGCCTTCTCAAACCTCTTCCCTTTAACTGGGAGTTCTGATGAGCAAATAACCGGTGCTCCTGAGTCCTTTGTTGCTGCTCTAAATGCCTCCTAACCCTCTTGATGTTCTTTAGGAACATACACTGCTGTATTGGTGCTGCCCACATGGAGCAGCAGAAACAGGTAGTAATCAGGGAGGCATACAAGGTCTGGTAACTTCTCAGTGACATCTCTGATACAGGCCCCTGACAAGCAGCATACCTCTCTAGATGGTGGGTTAGGGTGGCAAATGGGCACTTCAGTGCCTCTCAGAAGAGAGGCACCCGCCACCACCCCCCATTTCTTTTTCTTGCTTGCATCAGTTGTTGAATGACAGGGTACTGGTCTGGCTGCCTTTCTCATGTCAGAGAACTTGCCAGTTACAGACTCATTTCTGTCCTCTGACTGCAGAGCGGTGAATCAGTTCTGCAAGGGCACCTCAAGTTTTGAGGGTGAAATCTTCCTTCTTCTAGATTTTGGTTTCACAAGCTGTCATTCTTCACTAATGATAGGAGTCCCTTTTTTTTTGGCTGTGCTGGTGCAGAAGTTAGAGATTTTTTGGCTATAGGCTGTGCATTTGATGCAGATGCACTGCAAACCAGCTATCTCTCCATTTTTGCCTCCACCATACTTCTCGGTCTTTTGACAGTCTCTTGCAGTTCAGCAACCTGCTGCAGAAGATCCTCTACCTGGGCCACTTCTTGCAGGCCAACATGATCCCTGCTTAGCCTGAGGAGAACACTCAAGGCATTTTCTGCAGACCAAGGTCGAGGTCTGCACAGCTACTTTTCCATTCAGTAGCTCTGGGTAGAAGCACTAATCCTCTCTACAGTGAATGATGCTCGAGCTCCTGATAGTTCTCCAGGGCTCAGTATTGGGGCCAGTCTTGTTTAACATCTTTATCAATGATCTAGAAGTGGAGATTGAGTGCACCCTCAGTAATTTTGCAATGACAGCAAATTGGGTGGGTGCACCACATCAATGGTCTGATCTGGTCTCAGTCAGGAACATCAGAATATTAACAGAAGAGTCTCTCAAACATTCTCCTCTTTGCCATTCCCAAATCCATAGCTGGCATTCTACCAAATATATTCCAAAAGACTATGTATAGGCATTTCAACATCAGCACAACATATTTCACTCAGTGAATGCAGGGACATCTAGCTGATTGTGGTTCCGCTTATAATGTAAATGTAAACCTTATCACTACTTCAAAAGTGATTTAGGGCTAACTATGCCAATATGCATTTGACACAGTTTTTCTGTACTGTTTTAAGAGCATCTATACATTTTATAATTATAATACTGAATCATTCAGCAAAATGTTTTAGGAGTATAGTTGCGTCTCATAAATGACATGTAGATAAATTTAGATGCAACAGCCCCTGCATTTATAGCATAGTGATATAAAGCCAGTATAGTTTTGCTTCTAGAGATCTCTGCCAGGTTGCATGTAAAATATGTTGTATTTAGAATTTCCTTGTCATGATTTGCAGAACATACCCAGGCATTTGTAAATCATTGAAGTATTTATCTCTTGCTGATGGCTGTTTCTTTTTGACACAGCAGGAAAGTAAAAGCACTATTTCTTTAGAGTTCTATTAATTTATTTGGATCTTATCAAAGTCTCACAGCTTTTTCTCTTTTTTATCCCATGATATTAGACACTTTTTTACTACAGTCCCACAAAATTAAAAGCTCTGTTTTATGTTGATGGTGTTTGTTCATGTGTAAAAATGCTAGCTGAATTTTCCTTGCTTGCCTAACCTGTTAGTCCCAAGGTTTAAATAAGCATGATGTGGGTTCTTGGCCTGGCTTTATGAGGCAAAGTTCTGGTAGTGGTGGGTTAAAGGGGTGCCTTCTGTGAGAAGATGCCAGAATATGTCTTCATATTAGAAGGAGCCATTTTCAGCTGGCTTCATAAGAGATCTGCTGCTGGCTGAAGATGAGCCAATCACTGATAGTGGTAGTGTCTCTGTGGTAACATATTTAAGATTGGGTGAAAACTGCTGCACAACAGCAGCTGGGAGAGAGGATTGAGAATATGAGAGAACAATTCTACAGAAATCAAGGCCAGTGAAGAAGGAGGAGGATATGCTGCACGCACCAGCAATGAGATTACCCTGCAGCCGTGAAGATGGTGGTAATGCAGGCTGTGCCCCTGCACAGAGGGTAATGGTGGAGCAGATTTACCTGCAGCTCACAGAAGACCTTACACTAGAGGAGGTAAGTGTGTATGAGGAAGGTTGTGACCCTGTAGAGAGGCCACGCTGAAGCAGGTTCCTGGCAGGACCTGTGGGGAGAGAAGCTCATGCTGAAGCAGGTCTGATGGCAGTACTTATGACCCACAGAGGACCTACAATAGACAAGCCTGCTCCTGAAAATCTGCACCCTGTGAAGGGAAACATGCTGAAACAGTTAGTGAAGAACTGCAGCCCATGGGAAGGACCCCTGTTGAAGAAGTTTATATGGGGCACTGTCTCTTTTGGGTGGGACTTCAAGCAAAAGCAGGGGAAGACTGTGGAGAGGAAAGAGGAGCAGAGGCAATGTGTGATCTGTGTGATCAACTCCTACTTCCCATTCCACTGTGCTGCTGGAGAGGGAGGAGATAAGGAGTAGTAGGAGTAAAAGCAGCAGGCAATGGGGAAAAATGCCAACCTGACATCAAAACAAATGAAAAAGGGTATCACCTGGTCTTCTCACTCCTCTTGGATCCCAGAACTCTGTTGGTAAGAAACCTGCCTTCATGTCTGCTATTCATATGTATTTTGTAGGTTGGTTTGTCTAGTGTAGGCACACACTACTTTCTGCAAATTAATTTTATCCCTGACAATCCAACAAATCTGTATAATGTTGCATATGTGAATAAATATTATAACCTCTGGTGTTGGAGTTCTATCAACACTCTCACAATTGGCACTTCTATTAAGAAATAAACTAAGCAACACCTTGCCCCTCAACTTAGAGGGAAATTGGCCAGGATGCAAGGAAGTTTATTCCTTATCTAATTCTTCCTAATTCTCCCTCCCACCTTTAACACAACATTATTTAAGTGGCAACGAGGATGGGATTGTCTCTGAAAAATTATTTGCAGAAACACAAATGTGCTCTATCTTTGGACAGGATGGCCTGGGCACATAAGTTTTGGAGACAGGAAGGTAAGCTTGTCGTCCATATAGAATCATGTAGAAGCTAAAAAATATGCACTCCAAAGGATGGGAAGGGGAAAAATGTTATTTGTGCAATATTGGGTGCTTGTTACTCTGCAATGGTAAAGCAAAGTAACCTCACTCCAGACTTTGTAAAAGAACTGTAAGTTGAAACTCCAAGAGCTTGTTATGGTTTAGCACTGGACTGACTGTTTCACTTAACCATACAGAAAGTAGACTCTTGACTTTGTCAAACCTGGAAGGAAAAAAATAAACACAGTTACAAAAACTGGAACTGCAAGTATCAAGACTCTATTGTGAGACAAAGAAAAGAAAAAAAAAAGAGATAAAAGAAAACGAAAAGGAAGAAAAATTAAAAGAGAATACCCCAACCACCTCCTGGGAACCGGCAACTGAACAACTCCCATTTCCTACGTTTTGTTACAAAAAACCCAGTAGTGTCTAGGCTGCGACTTAACTCAAACACCATCCCTCAAAAGAAAACTAATTGGGAGAGGAGCGTAGACATTCAGGATGGGGGAATTCCACTTATAATTGAAACCTCAGGATTTATGGATCTGGCAGCATCTGTTCAAAAGACCATGGCTTGTATTCAAGCCATGTATGAGAGAAATGCATTAAGGCATTCCCCTATGATAGTGGAAATTGAGCTGTCCATATTAACTGCACTTATCCATGGGCTCCCTAATTTTTAAAAAACATATGTAAACAGTGTTCAGGAATGCATATGACTCATGTAATGAATGTGGCTGCAGCTAACCCACCTATAGATCAGATGCCCACTCCTACTTGGAGTGAGATTGTGCAGGATATAGTTAATCATGGATGCCACATGGGGTGGGTTGGGCAGCACTGAAGCAGGTGTGTCACCTGGGCAGCATCCCTGACAGGTCTGTCCAGTCCATACCACCCCCTACCCACCAGAAACTAAAGCATGAATTGAGGCAAAATGAAACATAGACACACAGAACCCAGACACTCAACATACAGCCACAGGAAATAACCCGTGGCATACAGCTTTAGCCATGAGGTCACTTCATGAGCTTATAAAATTGCCCCAAAATTAAGGTATGACACTAGCAAATCTCCAGGCTTTAATATGATTCATGAAACAGAACCGAGAGCAAGATCTAGTGGGATACAGAGCCTCACCTGCTGGGACTGTACCTTCAGCCCCACAGCAGGGCTTGACTGATAGAAACAGCCGACAAAAAACTTGCATCTCCAGGCAGGAGGGTGAGCCACTCTACCTGGCAAATTTTGGCTCTACAATGGTTTTCAGGCAAAATCCATAAACCAATTATTCAGATTCCAACTGGCCCACAAAAAATTTGTAGACATTTTCTCATTGATACAGGTACTCAAATGTCAGTAATTACCAGAGAAACTGCAGAATACCTAAATGTGAAACCTGGCCAGAGCAAGGTAGCTTTTACTGGAATTGATGGGGTCACAAAAAAATGTCCTACTGCCAAAATTTGTGTCTTCCACGTGAGAAAAGAGCAACCCAAGTGAAAGTCCTGGTGGGGGCAGCTAATAATAATATTCTTGGATTTGACCTCCTATATGGTAGAGTGTGGAAGCTACCTATATGGCGCTTTGCTGGACAATGGTTTTGATGGAAATAGCTATTCCCCTTCCCACAGCTAAAATTACTAATACAAAACAGTATCCCCTGCCATGAGCTACACAGTCCGGCATTATTATGCACATTCTTATAATTCCCCTGCATGGTTGATAAAGAAATCAAATGGACAGTGGCGACTGACTGGGTTTTTTCATGCTGGGCAACCCATGCTATTAAAACTACCACAATGGTTGCAATGACACTAACCATCCCAAAGAATCTATATACTTGGGAGGCAATGGACAGTAATGGGAAAACTCATCAGATTAACACCAGAAGGATAATACTCAATTTATAATCTAGTGTTCACTGGTTAGCCAGAACCAAGTGATTCTTTTATTCTTTCCTAGGTTGTGGGTACTCCTGAACACTGGAAAACCACACCTGGAATCAAGAAATTCCCCACACTAACACTGAAGATATATGAGGATTGTCAGTTTTATGTGTGGAGTAATTTATTTTGACTTGTGTTTATATAGATACACACTAAATTTTTAAAGAAGCTAATTTTGACTGCTTAAGAAGTAACTGTTGTAATTATGCTCAGCAAAAATCACAATGTTGAAAAATATGTTTTGCTTTAGTATGTTTTTATACGTTATGGAAATGGCTAACGCTTTATGAGAACCAAGAAAATACCACAAGTGAACACAAGTGAGCATAACCTTCTCAAACCACCTGTGGTTTGCGTGATAGTGTAGTCTTGAATTTGGTATAGGGATTTGCCCTTAATGAATCTAGTATCACCACTTGCTTACCCCTGCCTAAATCTGTAGATGATAACCCTAGCTATGGGTATCATCCCCATAAATGTAGCGAAGAGTTCGCTGAAATTGTGGAATCCAAGGGATTTATCTATATAATAAACTCTTATTCCTCAGACAGATGAGTGGCTGTACAGTTCAAATAAGCATTCAATTTTTCTACTATTCATACACCACCTGTACATATTATAACAGGATTAACACAATTCTTCCCTGCACACAGATTTTATGGGGTGCAACAAATTTGGGGCCTTGTGAGTGAGCAACCAACACCTTACAGTATCATCAACCTATAAACACATCCTGGTGTATACAGATGAATAGAAGGCAAAGTTCTAATCAAGGGATTAACCATAGACATAACTGTGTCTGGTTTGGATCAGAAGATGAGTGTCAAGGTTTCATAAATGCCAGGCTCTTCTCAAGGTCATCTAGTGATAGGACAAGGGGCAATGGGTGCCAGCTAGAACAGCGGAGGTTCCATATAAATATCAGAAGGCACTTCTTCACAGTGAGGGTACAGGAGCACTGGAACGGGCTGCTCAGGAGTGTTGAGGAGTCTCCTTCTCTGGAGACGTTCAAGGTCTGCCTGGATGTGTTCTTTTGCTACTTGGTCTAGGTGATCCTGATGTGGCAGAGGGATTGGATCAGATGACCTTTCGAGGTCCCTTCGGATCCACAATGATTCTATAAAAGGTATAATAAATACAAGGGGTTTGAGTGAGGACTGCAAAATTGATTTAAAGCATTTCAAGCTTCAAAATGAGGAATGACTGAAAATTTAGCGTGCTCTAATTCAGAAAGAAGAGCCAACTGAAGTTTCCAGAATAAAAAAGGTACAAAGTTTTGCAAATATTGTGCAACATATTGTGATACGACTGATATCAAGACCCTTGCATAAGCTAACATGTATATTTTGTCTTATTAATATGTATCCCAGTACAAAAGATGTAAAAATAGAGGTATCAGCTGTAACTTGGCATGCCAACTTCCATGCATTGATATGTGGGATGGTACTGCATTACACACACTTATTGATGCATCTGCCCATCAAACTTCGAAAGCAGTTCTTAAAAAAAAAAACAACTCTTTCGGTGTGCATGCCAGTATCAAAACATGTGTGAAATTGTCTTTCTTTCTCTTAACATTGCTGCATAATTAGTCCTGTTTTTTGCATTCATGTCAGAAAACATTTTTTAATAGCCACTAGACATCAGAAATTAATTTTCCAGACTTTTAATAATTGTCTATTGCGTCTGTAAGTATGGAGTCATAAAAGAAGTCTGTTTTTTGGTAACTTTTAATGAAAATATGTCATTGTTTGGACTCTATTTACTATGGAAGACTAGGATCTGACTGAAGGGGTCATTGTTCATGAGGGATGTAAGGAAAACATCAAAGAAATAACTTTAGGAAAATGTCTTGCTATGGCCTTGGAATCTATTCTTCCTACAAATGTATTTGCTCTCACAAGCATACACCTTTATGAATGTGTTGGGATCTCCCCGTAATTAAGTGCCACATATGAAGAACAGTTTGAGACCTGAAATCTTAAAACACATTGCTTACCTTTTTTCTGTGCTGTATATAAAGAATTTAGTCATGCATTACTGAGATGGAATTAATTTTGCTTATGGAAACATACTGTTTCTATGACATCATTTAGATTTTTTAGATTCACTGCAACTGAAGTCTTTATTTGGGGGTCTGATTACTGAAAGCCGTATTTTCTGTCTGGGAAACTGGAAGGTAAACACACCAGTTCAATCTGCAAAAAACAAATAATTCTGCTTTACCTGAGTGAAAAGAATAACCTCTTTCCAGAGAAACACTGGAAACTCAGTTTTGTAAATGCCTAAAACATGAGTGGTACAGTGCTTCAGGAAGAAAAATTCCTGCCTACCCTTCTTGGGAATTAGAGGTGAATATTTGGTCCTTAGTGGTGGTACCTAATATTTCTGACAATGTGGGTGTTTCTTTTCTTTCTCAGAAAACAGCATCCAAGGAGAAAAACTTGGTAGAAAGGCTAGTCAGATCTAACTTAGTCAGACATAGTTCAGCTACAGCTACTCGAAACAAACTATTTTGGAGAGTGTACTAATGTCCTGAAAAAAAACCCCAAAACACTGAAAATGTAACTGTATGGATGTTTCCCATGTAGAAGAAACAACACCTCCTTAGTCACCACTAAGTCCTTACACACTAAGCAGGAATTTGGTTTCAGTTGACATGGATCATAGATCGTGGAGCTGGGCCATGATACTTCTAGAAATATAAAAAATATCAAAACTTGGTGTAGTACTCTGATAATAAAAGTTGAAAGAAAAGATATATTCTAGAAATCTATCTAGAAACAAGACAACATTTTGTCTAAATAAAAAATTTTATTAGCAATGTAAAATATTTAGTATATTACAGTCTCAGATAATTCTGGCATGCCCTATAAGAGTTAATACTTAGTGATATGCAGACACCATGCTTTGAATTCTATTGGAAACAAAATGGATCTGTGTTGTGGTTTACATTGTTTATTTTTATACTCCTTCTTTTAATATATTTTTTCAAAAGCTCACAGAGATGCTATCAACTTAAAAGGAAATCTGTTGCTTCTATGCATTGTACAGTATGTAGCTATTATGATTTGTCTGTATTTGCAGGCCTTAAGTAGTTTCATAGCTGCTTTGTGTATCACAAATCATATTTCTATGAAGCTTTAAATTGAGATACAGTGGAAGACCAAGCATGAATGACAGCGCAAAAAGCTACTGGAGATTTTGTGTGGATTCTGTTACAATACTGTTTAATTGATTTAGAACGTTAATATTTTTGCTGTTAAATAGTTTTTTATGCTTAAAGACTTAGAATGTGATCACGTATTTTAGTATATTAGTAGAGTACTGTGCACAAACATTTTAGCTGCAGTTCAAACAAAAAAAAATTTGAAACTATCTATTAGCCGTAATGTGTATGTCTTTTCTCAGAGTTGTTTAACGTAAGCATGCAAAACATACTTTAAAAACTATTAAAAACATTATGAATTATGCTAGATCTATTCCACAACTGGTTTTTGATAACCGTAAATTTAAACTACTAAAACTCTTACTGAAAAGGGGGATGAAGCAGAAGAGAAGGAACAGAAGAATAAAAAATGTATTTTAGAGTAGCAGTGTTCAACTTTTCAGTGGTGAAATAATAGCTTAATCAAAATTGTGATTTTCTTGGTGCTTCTGTGTTTATCTTCTAGCTTGAGACAAGACAACATAGTCCGAAGAATCTTCTCTTCCGTCTTCTAACCAATGGATGTGGAGTCAAGTTTAGGAGGCTGCTGTCATCTGCAATGAAAACCCCTCACATTTTAATACAAACATGTACACACACACAAAGCTTTTGCATCATTTCTGTGTCCTAATAACACCTACATGATCAAGTAATAGATCCTATTGTTCTATGCACAGAGCAAATAATAACCTGAATTTTGTATATGGATCCCCATGATAATCAGAAAGACTACTAGTTCAGGGATGAAACCTAAATAAAGCCACTCCACCAATACTGGGAGACCTAAGCCACAATATTCCTGAATAGATGAATAATGTTAGGGTCACAAATAAAACCTAACAATAACTAGCTTCAGATCTTTGCAGATAATGCAAGTTTGGAAATGGCAATCCTAAGGTTAAATACTGGCTTAATTTAAATGTAAAAAACCTCATTACTGGGTGATTGCTTATGCACATCAGGGACAACTTCCATTTAGAGCTGTAACACTGGAACATCTTGGCACACCAAGATCAAAAAACACTTGTCTGTGAAACCACAAGATGTTTGTTCATCCTGTCTCTAGCTTGCTCTAGCTCTGTCTCTAGCTAGCATTTTAGCTTTTATATTAACTCCCTTTAAACTCATACAATATTTATGGATTTGTTCCTATTCTTACCTTAACATGTTGTCCTGGGTTATAGAAGCAAGAAGTTTGTATTCTATTTTCATCTGTTGAAAAGCAATTGGGAAGCTGTATGGTTTTATTTTGTTAACTTCAGGAGGGTGGGGGAGTGAATGCTTCAGTACCGGCTCAATTGTTAAAACCAGGCGGGGTTAAATATCGTTAAGTACCCCCTGATGACCCCATCTCCTCCCATTGTGAAAAAATTTACCTGGTATCGGGAAGCGGGGAAAGAGCCGATTGTGCCCGTGCCGCTGGGCACATACCGAGATTCAGTAAAAAGGAATTATATTTTTTCTTTAAGTATCTTTAACGAGTCATGAAGACCCCCATATCCTCCCCATTGTGAGGGACTTCACGCAGTGACGGGACGCTGAGCTCCCCGTGCCAAGCTGCACGTACTGGAACTATAGAAAAGGAGGGGGGTCTCGGCTTCTCAGCAGAGTTTTCGGTCTCGTCTCTTTCGCTCCCTGCTGCCGGCTCGTCTAGCTGTTCCTGCCCGGACCCTGGGATTCCCGGCTCGTCTAGCTGTTCCTGCCCGGACCCTGGGATTCCCGGCTCTTCTAGCTGTTTTCTGCCGCCCGCCCGGACCCTGGGATTCCCAGCTGGAGCTGTCCGCTGCCGCCCCCCCCCCCCCCAGTAGTGCTCCTGTGACTACCCGACTCTCTCTCTCTCTCTCTCCTGACCATCTCCCGCGTCTCTCTCGCTCCTGCCGGCTCCCGCTCCCGAGGAACTCCCGCCGCCGCTCTCCACCACCGCCCCTGCCGCCGATCCCGGAGAGACTGAATTGGGACAGGTTTTATTTTGCTCTGTCGGGATCCCTAGGACACTTTATATTCTGACTGGTTGTTTGGGGTGTACGGTTGGGTTATTTCCTTAGTGTTCTTAATAAAGAATTGTTGTTCCTTTTCCCAAATCTCTTGCCTGAAGGCCTTTAAATTGAAAGAATTTAATACCTGTCTTCCCAAACCAAGACACATGTGTAATGGCAGTAAACTATATTATAAAATCTATAAATTGTAGGCTCTGAAGACTACAGTGATGCAAACACTTAACTATAAGAATATAGGTAGATCATTTATTATCATGACAATGTGACACATCACTTAAACTACTTAGCACAGAAACATGCAGGCTGTTACGTAAAAACATTTGTTGGTGAGATGGACACTGGCAATGACTGCACCCTCAGGAATTTTGCTGATGACACCAACCTGCGTGGTGTGGTCAGCATAGTGGAGGGGAGGGAGGCCATACAGAGAGACCTCAGCAGGCTTCAGAACTGCTCCTGTGCAAACTGCACAATCACAGACTGTTATAGGCTGAAAGGGATCTGGAAAGACCATGTAAGTCCAACCACCCTTGCCAGGGCAGGATAAGCCTACAGCACCCGGTCTTCCCAGCTAGTCTCCCATCCAGCAGTAAGTGGATGGTCTCCATCAAAAAGTACTAACCAGACCCAACTATGCTTAGCTTCCAAGACAAGATTGGGTGTTTTCCCAGAGTAGCATGGCCATAGGCATAATGGTCAACAACTCCAAATGCAAGGTCCTGAATAGAGGTCAGGGCAATCACAATCACAAGTATGTGCTGGGCTGAGCAGGACTAGAGAGCAGGCCTATAGAGAAGGATATTGGGGTGTTTGTAGAAGAGCAGCTCAACATGAGCCTGCAGTGTGTGAATGTAACCCAGAAGGCCCACTGCATCCTGGACTGTATCTAAACAAGTGTCATCAGCAAGTCAAGGGAGGTGATTCTCCCTCTTCACTCTGCTCTTGTGAAACCTCACCTAGAGTACCACACGTACTTCTGGAATTCCCAGTAAAAGAAAGACATGTAACTGTTTGAGTGAGTCCAGAGAAGGGCCACAGGGCTGATCAGAGGGCTGGAGCACCTCTCCTATAAGGACAGGCTGTGAGAATCAGGGCTCTTCAGCCTGGAGAAGAGAAGGTTCTGGGGCAACCTCATAGCAGCCTTCCAGTACCTTAAGGGAGAGGGACTTTCATGAGGGGTTCTTGTAACAGAACAAGAGGGAACTAAAAGAGGGTAGATTTAGATTAGAACTTAAATAAGAAATGCCTTACTATGAGAATGCTGAGGCACTGGAACAAGTTGCCCAGGGAAGTTGTAGATGTCCCCCAGCAAGAAGTTTTCAAGGCCAGGTTGGACAGGACTCTGGCAACCGGGTCTACTGAGAGTTTTCACTTCCCAGGGCAGGACAGTTAGAACTAGATGATCTCTAAGGTCCCTCCCAACCTAATGATTCTATGAAAACTCCATACAAAAAAAGCTGGTCTGTGGGCAGTCACTAGAATTATGTAGCTTTTCTTGGTTTGCAAACCTAACTGTACTGGCTGTTACTGAATTGAAGAGCAAACACTTACTTACTGAAAGTAGGGCTGGGTTTTGCAAGTATCAACTTACTCAATGGCATTCACTCATAACCATTCTCTTAATTCATATACATGTCAAAATGACAGGCCAGACCACGTGAATTACCTGTTGTTTGTTCTATTTAATTAATTAAAACTCGATCACAGTGTAAGTTACTGGGACATTAAAAAAAAGTCAAGTGCTGTATGAATATCGATTCCATTATTGGGACTGTTCATTTCAAAGGCACTCACTCTTAAGAGGTCATTTGTAAACATGATTATAGTTGGAGCCTGTGAAAGCTGCAAAAATGCCACTTATGATTACCCACTTCTGGGGCATGTCTCAGTGTTTTAAGCAGTAGGTGACATGTTTCACAACTTGTTGCACATGTGATCAGTATTGACTCAACTGGTCAGTGTTGAGGGTCAATGTAGATATCAGACAGCAGAAATTAATTCTGTTCACCACATGCTCTATATCCCCCAAATTAGTTTTTCACTTCCTTACTTCCATCACAGTCCTTCTTGGAGACTAGGCATAAGCTTTATGGCATTTTTCCAGTCTCTACAATGTTACGACTGTACCATGTACCATCAGCACTCTCTTTTTGTCTTTAATATGGTTTCCATCAAGCCATCCTGTTATAAACTTTCACCTGAATAATGACTTGATCTACTGCATACTCTTACCATGTTATGATTAGTGCTAGACTGATTATTACCTGAGACAAGATCTAGGACACATTATGTACACTTCATCAGCTGCCACTGTGCAAAGACTACAGTGCTTCTAAGAAGCACACATTATCAAGAAGAACCCAAAATCTTTCTAATATTCTTCACTTGAAGAGCATCCCAGTGGAGAAGACGTGGAGTATTTAACAGTGCTAGGGCACAAAATGAAGGTCAATATATAATGTATAGGATGGAGACTTTGCCCAGCTGTGCATTGGTATGCCTTATAGCTGGCTTCTGGGAAAAGCAGGCAGACACTCAAAGTACCCCTTCTGCACAGAGTGTCATGTCACAGAAGCTGCAAGCCTTGTAGGGGTAAAGTAAACCCCATCACTCAGTAGGACCCTATCAAAGTCTGTACAATTTATATCTTCATTACCTTTGAAAACAGAGACTCCTGACACACGGAATTAGTTGTGCTGCTACTTTAATGTGACCAGGAAAGTGTCTTATTTTATCTGTATATGACATATCTATAAAATTACAGAATACTTCATGTAAAGCTCAAGAGGCCAAACACACATACTAAATTCTGGCTCTATTTAATCTGTAGTGTAAAGACTATATATACATTTTTCAATGTCTAACTTGTATAAGAAAAAAACACTTGATTTTTCATGTCTAATGGAAAGCAAATCCTTTAATTGACTTGATTTTCCTTAAATGAAGAAAATACAAAAACCTACCTTGATTTTTCAGTGGTAAAGGCATAGTCTCCCTGAGTTTACTTAAAAGATTTTTCATTTCTCTTATATCTCTGTGGAAACAAAATTTGAAAGAGATGTAACAGACAGCAGTTGAATGGTGAATGGCTCACAGTCTAGCTTTACATGCTGGAATAATGGAACAATGCATACAAAAATTATTGTGCAAGCATTAGAAGATGCATAGCAAAATAAAGGGAAGTAAATTTAATAAGGGAACACTTCTAATCCAGTTTCATACTAACTAGTTGCATTAGTCCATCTACTCTGGCACTTGAGTATTTTCTATTAAATGAATTTGTAGGCAGAATGTTTTCCTAGAGGCAAAACACACAAAACGCCTTGAAATTATCACAAGACAGTATTAAGGTCAACTTAATACCCTGTTATCAGAAATCTTGTAGCTTGTGCCGTTAATGTGTTTCATTGTTTATAAGGAAAATATAAACACACAGCTGATTTGTGGCACTTCAGCCTCCTGCACATTGAGGACTGTAAAAACAGAACTGTCACTCTTCACCTCTCTTAGGAGGTCTTTGGCATGAAATCTAAAATGCAGAGTATAGAAAATATGAAAACAAAACATCACCTCATAAACCAAGTTACATTTAGATATGTTTCAAAATAAGCCCGAAGTTGCAAAAATGTTCCTGCTTTAGAGAAAGATGACAGATAGCAATTTTGTGTGAATGCTTGTAATGTTTTAAGAATTTCAGGATTTAAAAAAAATGGTCTTGTCTAACCCATCTATAAAATGATTTGTATAAATGAAGCAGAATGATTAATAAACAACTCCTTGTCTTTTTTCTCCAAGTTATACTCTCAGTAGAACAGAATTTAATTTTATATCAACAAATACAAACACTAAAATTTCAGCAGCAGTTTAACATTCAAAGCCATCATCAAAATAGGTATTTTTTCAAAGAAATGCTGGCTATCAGGTTTTGCCCCTACTAAAGTGATTTGGTTGCATTGTGAAGAGGATTTGGATGATGCTTCCACATTCATAACTACAGGCAGAAGAACTGAACGAGATTCTGTGGTTTCAGTTTATGAATGCAGAACCACAGGCCAGCAGACTTTAGCTACAAAATGAGACACCACTCAAGAGCAGACAAAAGCTGCCTCTGATGTTGCTCCTTGGACCAGAAAAGCAAGCATTTCCTACCTTTCTTTGTTTCACAATTACCCTCTGGTAATTAGCCCAATTAAGGATGTCACTGTAACTGAAATGTTAACAGGTTATTTAGTTTACAAACACCTTCTATAGTAGCAACACTGGTTGCCTAATCTGAAAGACTAAGTAAACCCTAGACAGAAATCTGTTTTGTTTAGGAATTAAGTGCTACACATACCTTTCAGTGTTTTCAATATCCGTGGAAACTTGCCATAAATGCTGTTGAGTATCTGTTGGTGATGATGATATGTCTTCTAAAATAGGTACTTCAGAACTCTCTTCTACTTTAGGATCTAGGATCTTGGATGGGGCACAAGGTTCCTTTCCTTCAAAATATTGAAATACTGTGTTTAAACAAAATGCATGTCCTGCTTATTAATGAGAATGAATATTCAGATTATCCTTCAGATATCACCGGTGTTTTGTGCTTGACCTTGCACAGCATAAATCAAGAGAGTGAGAGTGGTGAACGCAAAGTCCGAGTAAAAACTGTTTGGAAAGAGAGTAGACCACACCAATCTGTTAATCAGAATGCTGCTATGTGGTACCTGTACCAAACAGAACTAAGAGAAGTACAAGCATAAGTAGAGTTTAAAATTGTACACAGTGAGTATTACAAAGGGTTTCAGTTAATCTCCACTTGGCTCCTATGTGACACAAAACAAGAGCCAGAGGACAGAATGAAACGCTACAGCGTGCATTCTGAAAGCAACTTCAAAAATGACACTGCATGGCAGGTCATGTCTCCTAGTACTGCAGTAATATTGTGGGAAAGCACAGGACAAACATGCGGAGTTTTTAAAAGCAGTAAATAGCTGCCAGCATGCACAGCTCGGTATGCATTATATTCTGAATTTGCATGCTTACACTTCACAGAATCACAGAAAATTAGAGGTTGGAAGGGAACTCACAAGATTGTCCTGTCCCAGTTCCCCTGCCAGACAAATATCATCTACCGTAGGTTATACAGGAGTGAGTCCAGATGGGTTTTGAGTGTCTCCAGAGACCAAGACTCCACAACTTCTCCAGGCAGCCTGTTCCAGTGCTCTTAGAGTATTTTATGCTCTATTACCTTGCTCTATTACCTTACAGTTTTTTCTTACATTTAAGTGGAACCTCCTATGTTCCAACTTGTACCTGTTGCCCATTGTCCTGTCATTGGACGTAAATGAGAACAACCCGGCTCCATACTCCTGCCACTCACCTTTTATGTATTTATCAACACTAATGAGGGCAACTCTCACTCCCCTCAAAGCCAAAGAGACCCAGTTCCCTCAACCTTTCCTCATAAAGGAGATGCTCCACTTCCTTAGTCATCCTTGAGGCTCTGCACCGGACTTTTTTCAAGCAGTTCCTGGTCCTGCTTGAACTGAGGGATCCAGAACTGGACATAATATTGCAGATGCATTCTCATCAGGGTAGAGTAGGTGGTGAGGAGACCCTCTCCACCTACTAACCACGCCTTCTAATCCACCCCAGGATGCCACTGGCCCTCTGGGCCACAGGGCACATTGCTAGCTTGCGGTCATCGTTCCATCCAAGAGTACCTCCAGGTTTCTTTCCTCTCTGCTGTTCTCCAACAGATCAGTCCCCAACCTCTACTGGTACACTTGCCTACTTCATGATCAGTATATAACAATGAAATGCAGTGCTGGAATTGAACAGAGAATTTATGACAGATCTGCCAGAGCTTTTGTCAGGGACAGAACTGGATACAGTATGTGAGCCCTAACAGTGGTGCACAAAAGAAAATTAATTACTTGAGATTTTTTTAGTATCCTTGTGAACCTCCTGTGGACTCCCTAATGGTATTCCTTTTTTTCAAGTGGCAAGTATAGTCCTGACAACAGGAAAATTGAAATGAAAAAATTCAAACTGGAGTGCATCTGAGTTACTGTGAAATTAAAGTTTCTTCCCCTTAAGTTCTCTCATAAAATGGAGTAAACAATCTCTCATGGAAACAAATAAAACTTTTTAAAAATGTAGGAAATAAAGTCAGAAATACTTCTTCATCTCACATATTGTAAAATTTTTACATCAGGATGTGAGATGTTATATTATGATTCTTGTCAAGGTAAAAACAATATCCCCCTTGTCATTGTGGAAAACTATTGAAAGAGCAAAGTAAGCAGTGAAGCTCAGCAGGACAAACAGTAAACAGGATGGGAGGGAGGTTGAGCAATCTAAAACCTGCAAAGTGTTGTGAAATGTATGGGGAGCTAATCACTGTTCTCCCCTTATCTTTGGATCCTAGGTCTCACTAAGAAGTACAGACGGGAACAAAGAGAAGACTGATATAAGGGATCCTTTGAAGTGATAATATGTATGAAATAAGGTGTAAAATGTTGCTGCCTTTAACTGTAAGTGTGCATGTTGGTGGAGTGACTAACTCCCCACTTACCCAGTGCTGCTTCCTCACTCCTTATTACCTCAACCAATAAATCTTTTGTATTTTATCAAAGATTTGGGTGGTCCATAAGATCATTTCTAACAAGGGCAAACTAGTTCCTCTAAGGTTTGACAAAGGACAGGAAGAAAACAAAGAGCTACTAGAGTAGTGCTCATTAAGAGAATTTTTTTTCAGGGATACTAGAAACTAACGCTGCAGACCAGGCTATGTTGCTCTTCCACTTCACAAATAAGTATACTAGCTATGAGGCTCGTAAACTTACTTTTTTATTACTAGAAATTCCTGGGTCTTAAAAAAAGCTATTTTTGGGTAGGTCCTCTAAACTCCTGGATTCTGGTAAGTTATTGCTTTGCTTAAAAAAACCTGAAAGATTCTTAGCTATTTGTCTAATAACAAGCTACCTATTGCTTATACTAAAGAAGATACTTCCTATTTTCATTACTTTTTAAAGTTAGTAGGGGGCTCTTTTCCCGGTTTTCCCCTAGCAAAAGAGGTACATGACCTGACATAAGTTTACCATCTATAAAATAACAATGTCTCATATCATTTTTTACTTGCTTACTTTGGCATCCACTGATAACTTTTGCTTCACCTCTTGAGCCACTTCAATAGTGGAAGATTACTCCAATAAAAGGAAAAATAAAATACATAGTTTTCTGACATTGCAGTGATTTAAATCACATCAGTAAAGAATCCTAAATATTTCATAGCAAGCGCCAATGGAAGGGTGGATGAAGTGAAGGCATGGTAAAAAAATGAGAGCTACAGAGGAAGGGATGAATATCTTTCTGGTGGTAATGAGCTATTATGCAGGCTCAATTCCTTAGGGAAGCCTAAGCTTGCTTCTCTGGTTACATGTTTTACTCTGTATCATCCTGCAGGTATAATTTTAAATTGTTTTCTAGTTCTTAACTGCAGCTTATCCTGTTATTTTAAGGAAGTTTATATTGCACAGTTTAATTGATCATTGTATTAAGCTTCACTATTTTTCTCATTATAAAAAGCAGCATAGACAACATACTGTTAAAAATACCTGATTGCTTCTTCTTAAAGAGGGCTGCCCCAGGGAAACACCTAATTTACTGCTGAAACTGGGTATTAGTTAATTCTCACAGAATTTTGAAGAGTTATATTGAACTCAGATCTGATTTTGGTGACATGTAGTAAAGAAAAACCCTGCCTGTAGATGTAGATGTATCCTTCATTCTGTGGTTCAACGGAAAGAATAACAATACCAGTTGAACTAACAGTATGGGCTCTTTTAAAATCTGAGAAGCATTCTTTCTGTTAGCACAGAGGCAAGCTCTTGCAGATTTAGCAGAATGAATAGCACAGATCTCTTTCCATCAGAAAAGAACTCTTTACCACTAATTCTGTTGTATTGTGAACAATTCATGAAGGCTTTCCTGAGTTTCAGAGATTCCACTACGTAACTTAATTGTGATTAAAGTCAGCCAATAGTGAAGGTTTTGGTTGAATAATGTATATTGCTCAGGCTTAGCATTTCTGCTACATGGCATAGCCTGCAGACAAACAAAAGCTCTTTAATCTTATTTTTCTAGTGGCTATTACCTATTCTTAAAATAGGGATGTGAATCCTAAATTTTCTTTCAGTGTAGTCAGTGGAAATAATTTCATTAATTTTATCTGGAGTTTGATCATGCACACACTCTTGTCAGAGATGTCTAAGTACACCTGCTCTTCTTACCAGTTGACTAGACAAAGGCTCTTTTTACGTTGATATTTTAATATAAAAGGTGGTGTATTCTTTTTCTCTAATTCAGCAATTTTTTTTATTTTAAGAAGCATGACAGAACTTGAGACTAGGAACAACAGAGTAGAGAGCCTATGGGTTCAGATTACATGGTTAGTTAATAAGATCGGTATCGTGTTAGGAGTGTGTAACAGACCACCCAATCAGGAAGATGAGGCTGATCAAATACTCTTTAAACAACTGGAGGACATCCCAAGATCGCTTGCCCTGACTCTCCTTGGTGATGTCAACCTCCCAGATATTTGCTGGGATCTTAACACACCAGTTAGGAAGCAGTCTAGAAGGTTTGTAGAGTGTATTGAGGACTGGTTTTTGTTGCAATTGGTTGGTGAGTCTACCAGGGGCGGGGCTTTTCTTGATTTGCTATTTGCAAATAGGGTAGGGTAGACCTGGTGTGGTTGTTGGAGGCTGCTTGGAGACAGTGATCATGAAATTATTAATTTTTTAATTAACAGTGGATCAAAAAGAGGGCTCAACAAAACATCTAAACTGGATTTCCTCAGGGCAGATTTCGGTTTATTTAAGGAACTGATTAGGAAAGTTCCTTGGGAGGCAGCCCTTTACAAGAAGGGGGTTCAGGAGAGCTGGGTATACTTCAAGAATGTATTACTGAAGGCACAAAACTAGGCCATCCCTGTGTGTTGCAAGATGAGCCATAGAGGAAAAAGACCAGCCTGGATGAGTAAGGAAATTTTGAAAAACTAAGAGAGAAAAAGAGGATGGACCACCTCTGGAAAAAGGGCGAGGTCAATGTAGTCATGTATCGAGAAACTGTCAGGTTGCACAGGAGGAAAATTAGGGAGGCTAAAGCCCGACTCAAACTCAGGCTGGCTATCACTTTTAAGGATAATATGAAGAGCTTTTACAAATATATCAATGAAAAAAAGAAGGGTAGTAATAACCTCCACTCCTTACTGGACATGGAGGGAAATTTGGTAACTAGAGATGAGGATAAGGCAAGGTACTTAATGCCTCTTTTGCCTTTGTCTTCAACAACAGGGTAGATTGTCTTCAGGATGACTACTTACCTAAACTGGTAGACACGGATAGGGTACAATGTAGCTCCCCTGTTATCCAAGAGGTACTAGGTAGAGAACTGCTGACCTGTCTGGGTCTTTACAGGTCCATGGTACCGGATGGGATTCACCCCAGAGTGATGAGAGAGCTGGCAGATGAGCTTGCTAAACCGCTCTCCATAATTTATCAGAAGTCATGGACCACAGGTGAGGTCCTGGATGATTGGAACTTGGCAAATGTGACCCCCACATATAAGAAGGAATGGAAGGATGACCCAGGTAACTATAGACCTGTTAGCCTCACCTGAGCCCGCGTTGATTTGTTGGAGGGTAGGAGGGCCCTGCAGAGGGACTTGGACAGACTGGAGAGATGGGCAGACTCTAATAGGATGAGTTTTAACAAGTCTAAGTGTCGGGTTGTGCATTTTGGTTATAACAACCCCAGGCAAAACTATGGGCTGGGAATGGAAATCTTGGAGAGCACCCATGGAGGAAGAGACTTAGGGGTACTGGTGTACAGTAAACTTAGCATGAGCCAGCAATGTGCCCAGGCGGCCAAGAGGGCTAATGGCATCCTGGCCTGTATCAGGAATGGTGTAGCCAGCAGGGAGAGGGAGGTTATCATTCCCCTCTCTTCGGCACTGGTTATTGAATGCACCTGGAGTATTGCACTCAATTCTGAGCCCCTCAGTTTAGAAAGGATGTCAAGGTTCTGGAACGAGTCTATAGAAGAGCCAACTAGAATGCTAAAGGGCCTGGAAGGTAAGCCCTATGAGGAGAGGCTGAGGGAGCTGGGTCTCTTTAGCCTGGAAAAAAGGAGGCTCAAGGATGACCTTATTGCTGTCTATAACTACCTAAAAGGTGGTTCTGGTCAGGCGGGGGTTGGTCTTTTCTCCCTGGACACTGGAGACAGGACAAGGGGTCACAGTCTTAAGCTTCATCGAGGGAGGTTTAGACTTAGACTTGACATTAGGAAAAGGTTTTTCACTGAAAGAGTGATCAGATATTGGAATGGGCTGCCCATGGAGGACGTTGATATACCATCTCTGGAGGTGTTTAAGGTTAGTCTGGATGAAGTGCTGAGTGGCATGATCTAGATGTCAGATGTTTAGGTTTACCTGGTTGGTTTTAGGTTGGACTGGATTATCTTTAAGCTCTTTTCCAGCCTCATTATTACTGTAATACTGCGATAACATGCCTTTGATATGGAATGCAATTCATTTAGTTAAACAATGCTGAAGTAAATCTTGAGTGCGTATAAATAACATGGTAGAAAACAATCAGTTCAGTAATGTTAAATACATCATCTATGGCCATTGTTCTTCATGTGTCACATGGATTGTGATCCTGAACTGCTTCTGCAGGGAACTCTGTTTCTGTTGTACTACCCTAAGCATCTACATTTAATAATTTCCTGCTCTGCCAAAAAACATAGACAATGAAAAAGGCATCTACTGTTAAGTGCCTCAGAGCTAGTTATGCTTCATTGCAGGTAACTCGTAAGACCTTTGAGTGGAACACCACAATTCAGCAAAGTTATGAGATTGCTTCTCTCAAAAAGAAGTCAGTACTTGCATCTGGCTTCTAACCTGACAATTAAGGATAAGCTCACAAGCTATAAATCATAGAGACAGAAGGAGAACATAAACAGGAGAACAAGAAATAATTATGCAGACAGTAGGATGTGGCAAATATGGCTAACAGGTCAATGAACTTCATTGGTGACTTAAACTTGAATTTGGGCCTGCAGAACTCAGAAACTATCACATTGCAAATAACATTATTAAGGAAAATGCACCAGGATTAAGTCAGAAGTAGAAGTTCTGTTCTTCTCCTTCCACACCTGCTTGTGTTCTATCAGTTTTGGCCTCTTTGTAGTCTCTACATAAGAATGGCTGATTCTCTGGCTTTATTATTATTTTTTTCTCCACATCTGTTGTGTTTCTCTTCTCTTCTCTTTCACATCTTATCTCTCTTGTTTAAGTGTAAATGATTACACATATCTACCAGCCTATAAATAAGTAGCATATCTGTTAAACAATCCTTTGTTTATCCTTCAAAACACTAAGTACCATGTAATTTAAACAAAGCCACATAAAACAGAAATCTGTAGAATTGAGGGTTTACTTTTTGTAAGCTATCATGGATTTTTAGGTACTAAATTAAGGAAATATATGTTGTTATCATAAAAGACAGACTGGAAAAACAGTTATACTACGAACTTCCTGCATGCTACACAATACATAGTTATCTGGTATCATTCTGAGGTATCAACAACTGCACAAATGAGTTCAATCTGAATTTACATCATAAAAGCCTAATGGTATTTGTCAATAATAAACACAGAAATTTTCTCCTAAGACTCATTTTTTCCGTTTTTACCTAAAAAGGTTCCTACTTTTTGGTTACTGCTAATTATCATTCTGCCCTCAGCTGTGGATTTACAAGGCAGACAGGGTCAAACTACAGTGACAAAACTGTATTTTTTCTTCAGTGCATCCACACAGGATTGTGGCAAGAATAAACGATATATGTAGGTTATAAGCATTCATTTATTTTGCATCTTATTCTGTGAGATAATTTACATACAACCACATAATTTAGAATAAAACATACAAGGAAAATACTTAGAAACAATTCTGTGTGAGAAACTGTTAAGATTCTTGGAATCCAGTGTATTCTGGAGTAATATTTTTGAATGGATATTGAAATTCTAGGACTAGAGCTATGACTAATAACTGACGGCAGGAATTACCTCTCCATGTATGTACATTTAAATTTTAACGAATTACAAACAATACAGCTGATTGAATGGATTTTGGACCACAATACCATACTCACATTTTATTATTCATATAATATTACTATTCATACAATATAATAACATATATGAGCAGTTATGTACTTTTTTCAAACAAGCTTAAATGGCTACCAGTTTCAAACCCTGTATTTCTTTAATAAAGTATCCTTAAATGTTTTTACTGCATGTTTTGAACTCTGGAAAACTCATTTTGACTCTTCCATGGGCATACTACCTTATTATTAAAATGAGTGCCTGTGTCAAATACTGCATAGCTAGCAACTAGAATGACTGCAATCTGTAATACAGGAGTTTTAAAAATATTGTCTAATATTGAATTATATAACCAAACACATCTTTTATATACATAAATGATCCTAAGAAATTAATGGTTTCTATGTAAACATGCATACACAGTCAACTTCAATAATGTGCTCTTTCACAGTTGACATGCTGTAGTGAGCCAACAATAATAACAGTATTTTACAGTTCCTAACAGTGAAAATAATACATTATTGTTGTAGACATATGAATAAAAGCTCTTTTGTCTGCTATGCTTACTTATTAAAAATGCAATGACATTCCTTAAAACGTAACCAGAAAAACCCTTGACCCAAAAATATTTGTGGCTGCATACATAAATGTGTCAAGTGCACTTAACAGCTCAGACATACTTCCAGGTTTTCTCAGAGTAGAACTCTGACAACCACAGTATGAATTCAGAAAAGGGATAATCATATCCAGCAGCTTCCACAGACAGAAATTATGCCATTTACTTCAACCCTTCTAATTGTTAGTGTGGTGTTTCATTAAAGAGCATCTGTTCCTCATTAGGGAGCATTGGCCAAGTTTCTTTTGGGACAAAAGCATCAGTCCACTGCGTTAGCTTTATCAGGCCTATAGATTCTTTGATAATACCTGGTCTAGATACCAGTATTCATGTTGTTATTTATTAGCTGCAGATTGCTGAGAATATGATGCATGAATCTTTTCTGGGTCCCAAGTAAGAAAAGAAATTAGTGGAATCGTATGCAATGTCATATCAGCTATGTTTCAAAATGAAAATTATTTGAATTTCTGTGATTATATGATTTTTTGTCTATTATGAGTTTTTTTCAAAGAATGTCAGAAGAAACTTGGAGCTAAATTATTGTAGTTATCTCTGTATGGATACAGGACAAAAATCTCTTTCTTTAGCAATGGCACGATAACTGCCATGATTTCCTTAACAGTGAGATGAATATCAAAAGTACTACCAGACTGGAGCTAAAAGAGCCTACTCTATAACTCTGTACTTCATCTTACCCAAACAGTTCATCCAATCTTATCCAATAGACATCTAATAGTTAGATGTTTAGTTTCAGTTATTTATGTGGGTTCCACCTAGAGGCAACAGGGAAAGATAAGCCAACCACATCCTAGGCTGCATNGGCTACAGGAAAGCTGGGGAGGGTGTTTACTAGCCCTTATAGTGGTAGGAGGGGTAATGATTTCAAGCTGGAAGAGGGCAGGTTTAGACTGGAAGAATGAATGGTTCAGGTTGGAAGGAACATTAAAGATCATCTAGTTCCAAACCCACTGCCATGACCACGGACACCCTCCACTAGACCAGGCTGCTCAATGACCCATCCAATTGGCTTTGAACGCTTCCAGGGAGGGCAGCAACAACATCCTCAGCCAATCAATTCCAGTGTCTCACCACCCTCATCGTGAAGAACTTCCTTCTGACTTCCAATCTAAACTTGTGGCTTGGCAACCTCATTTATCAGTTCCCTCAGGACCTGTGGGTGGATTTCATCAGGCCTCATGAACTTGTGCATGTTTAGGTTCTTCAGATGGTCTCAAACCTGATCTTCACTCTTCAGATGGTCTCAAACCTGATCTCCAATACTGCTCTTCCAAACACCTGTCCTCAAATACCACGCGAAGAAATACCTCTAACAAAATGATTACAACAGTTTGCCCACTAATCTGACTGTGAACAGCTAAAACTTTTTGGACCATTCTTTAAAGGACTGTTTAAGACTTCAAACTGCTAAGACATTAGTGAGACATGCCTGATATGACACAGTTCTGTAAGACTGATAATAAAACAGAAATTGGGTGGTTTTTTTGGTAAAGTTTCAGTGGTGCAGTCTGATCTACAGTTTGGTGCTTTGTCTTTCGTGAATACCCACGTGTACTCCAAACAGGGTGTTCAGGTTTTTTTTAAATTAGCATCTGTGTATCCATACATTACCTTTTCGATGGAACTGCAATGATCCTAGCAGACATATGGACTTAAGCATTTCTGTTGTGTACATCTCTAAGCAACACTGCAGCTGGATGTATAGTCTACAGATTTCAGGATGAATTTCACCATCTTCTGGGCTGCAGTAAAAGAGAAAAAAAATTGCTTAGAACGGGACTAGAAGGACATGACAGTCATCAAATCCACCTTCTTACTATTGCAAGCAACCATGTCATGATCTGCTTCATAAACTATTAAACTAAGTTTATGTGATTAAAAAACTTTCTACTATACAGTTGTTAGTATGTACAAACAATTCTTAAGCTGTATAATGCTCTAGATTTAAACAGCTAACACCACAGAAGTACAGCAAACCATGTTTTCTTCTGGAATAGTACTTAACTCTTTGAACTTTGGGTCTTTCACATCTGTTTCTGTTACTTTGATCACTAGACCTAAAAGCAAAAAGATCACATATAGATAATATATGGCTTCTTGGAGGCTTCTACTATCCTCATTTGTCCTTTCAGCTTACACAAAACATTTTTTTTATACCCTTTAGTATCACATAGTCTTACATGTTCCTTGAATTCCTAAATTCAGCGCTATGCAATCACTGCAGAAAATGGAGGTACAGCTTTTTAAATCTTTTTTTTTCTCTATCACCTGCATCATTTACTGTTGCAGGTCATTTTATGTGTAAGCACACATAGTACAAAGGAGTTACCCTTACCAATAAGAGGATTCAAAAAATATTTGGGAGTGTAGAATTCAATCTACTTTCCATATTTAGCACCCAGGTCCAAAATATAACTCCTCAAAAATATTGCTGATTTTGTGTAATACCTGAAGTCCTGGACCCCACCAATACACACACAAGCACATTAAGTTTCTGCTTGAGTTTCCTAGTTGTTCAAACTTCTGAGAATTGTTTCCTCTGTCCTGAAGATGACCACAACTTGTAATGGATAAATGAGGTATTGATTTGCCTGTTCCACCTGCACGGCATTGCCCCACAAACATTCCTGTGCAAAGTGGAACTTGCAAAAAATAAAGCCATCACAGATGGTAACAATGATCTCTTTCCGCTCTTTCTGATAGGGAGATACAGGTATACTTCACTGTCTTATGCAAGTAAAGCTGAATCTTCTTCTGAAATCTAGCACTCTTTAATTACAAGTGTATCATCAAAGGTCCTACCTAAGGTCCATCTTAAGAAGATAACTTCCTTCTAGAAGATAAAACTGGATCATGTTTGTCTCATTTTCTCTGCATTGTTTCAATTGGTAGCAACCCCCCACACACAGCCTCCTCCTTGAGAAAATTACATGCTATGAGCTGAACAAGTGGTCTGTGGGCTGGGTGAAGAACTGGTTGAAAAGTTCTACCCAGAGTGTGGCTGTAAATAGCTCCTTCTCAGACTGGCAACCAGTCACTAGTGGAATTCCCCAGGGATCAATATTGGGTGCTACACTGTTTAATTTCTTCATAAATAATCTGGATGCTGGGGTCTGGAGTACCCTGATAAAGTTTGCTGATGACACCAAACTGAATGGGGAAGTTAACACTCCTGAAGGGAGAGCCTCCCTACAGGGGACCCACATTAATCATAAAACACAGTTAATAGGTATTTTACCATTTTTTTTGTTGTTACAAATTTAATGTATATGCATGCTTGATCCATTCTTGTTTTCTCATGAATAAGCAACATCAGCATAATCAGAGTGCAGGCAAAATTGCTCTCTCATTTGTAAATCTGCAGTAACAGCAGTGACATCCAAGAAAAGTATTTTTAATTACCCGAAGTTTATATAATGATAATTATTTCCAGGCCACTACACTCAGTGATTGGCTCAAACTTTTAAATTATTGTTTAATTCTAATAATGATCACAAGAACAATTAAAATAATCCTGTGATTCTGTGAATTCTATTAGCTTGCAACCATTTTCTCCTACATATATATCTATATAAGCTTCATTTTAGTCTCTGAAACTACCTGATACTATGCCAATGTACATTAAAATGTTTTATAATCCCTGAAGCAAAGGGCTTAAACTTACCCTTTAAAGTGTCATCAGTTTAACTTTTCTCAGTGATTTTCCATTTCTATATGCTTAGTGTCATTCCACAAGAAACACTGAAGACACTAGTAAAGACACAACCTTCAGATTGTCTATTATGATGTTTATTATAAAATAGCTGTGTATTAAATGCACAAAGTTCATTCAAACTTGTATTATTGACTCCCATAGTCAGCTACCTCTGTTTCAGTTAGTCCAGCTGGTTTCTTTATATAAAGATCACTTAGACATTCAAAAAACATCTTACATAACAAACTGTCATACAACTGTGCTAAATTAATGGAGCTGCCAGCACAGCTGGGCAAATGAAAGCTAGCATAGTACTGAGCACCTGCCCATGAGCCAAAGATGAGTTTCTCTTTGCTGGCTGCTCAGAACAGCTGTTACAAGGCTGTGAATAGGAACTGTCCTCACTTCCAGCATCCATCGTGAAGCAGAAATTTTCTTACTTCTCTGTAACCACTTAGGTAAGATAAAGCGGGACTGATAACCTTCAAAGTAATTGGATGCATGTGTTGTGGCTTTCTTCTGATGGGACCACTGCTGTCTCTTCCAAGATGAATGCAATGCATCATCCACATAGGAAAAAATAAAAATATAATTTATAGAATTCTGCAGCTCTTGTCAGTGAAGTGACAAGACAAATGTGTTCCTATATAAAAGGCGACTGTGAAGATAGGTGTATATGTGCTTACACAAATATTTTGCATCTGGGGTAAAGTTTATAGGTTTATTGAAGCTGACATGCTGCTTAA
The DNA here is from genome assembly GCA_013397515.1 of Upupa epops. NCBI lineage: Eukaryota > Metazoa > Chordata > Aves > Bucerotiformes > Upupidae > Upupa > Upupa epops. The sequence goes on along the minus strand of VZRI01013693.1, from coordinate 44,420 downwards.
AAGCTATGAGGTTTCACTCCTGCTTGTCCTTCACTAAAAAAGGTAGCTCTGATTTTTAAGTAGAACTAAAAGATTAGGATTCTTCACACAAAGAGGTTTTAATTTTATTTTTAGTAATAAAAACTCTAAAGAAAGCCAGATGGTTCTTCAGCTGATAAGAAAATCATGCTACTGTGTTAGCCTTACTTCTGCAGTTCAAAACCTGTTATATCTACAGGTAATTAAAAGGAGTTACAACAGAGAAAATGCTAGCTCAAGCAGTTTATTGAGCTGTAATGAAAAGTATAAATTTTTAAAAACAGAACTTAAATATACCTGCAACATTACACTTTCATACTTTAACAATTGGTATATGATGGTTTTTCCACAAAATCCTGCTTATTTAAAGTCTGGTCATGTTGTTCAACTGAGTGTGTTTACGAGGCACTCTCACAAGGTAGAAAGAAGGTCCTTCAGTTTTTCCTAAGCTGATATTTAAAATGAAACCTACAGAGGGAGCTCTTACACCAAGCATAGAGCACCTTGTACGAGTAAGAAAAGTGAAAACGCTATCATTTTCAAATGCAGGAATAAACATGATTAAAATGCATCTCCTTAACATGAAAAAGTAAACAGTGAGAATTCCAGTTAAAAAACTTCTTTTTTTTTTCCAAAGTATTGGTTACAAGTGAAAAACACCTTCAGGTTTTCCTGAATTCCTACAAGCATTCAGCATTCATAGTTCCACTGAAATTAGTGAAACTCACTAAAACTGAACAAATACTATAGTCTAATTTTGAATGTAACTTAAAAATTTTAGTCACACACTTACAACTGAGCAGCATTTTACTTTTACTATCAACAATGCTTACAAACATATACTGATATATTTTTTTCTGGTTAAGAGAGATACACTAGAGTAAAAAATGTCACAAATACTACAGAGGACATACACTTAATCCCTTTAAATAATGGGGACAAGAGGCTCCTCTGATTATTGCTGACAAGCAACAGTCTACTGAACTTGCCTCTGCTTTTGTATCTTAAATACATAATTTATTTATCACATAACCATCAATATTAAAAGGTAATGAAATATTTGCTGATCCATTTTTAATGTAAATAGAAAAGCCACTCAACGTTTTTTCCTAAACAGCTCTTGAAAAAACATACTGCTATTCTGTTGCTCTCATCTACTACAGAGGTTTTTTTTGTTGTTAATGTATGTGTTCCACACATATTTCTGTTAGCTGCAGTTACTGTGTGCAGTTTTCTTGCTCTCTACTAATGTGCCCTAATACAATTGATACATAACAATCCAGTCCAGACAAAATTAAAACAGGGCTAGTTCTTTCTAGTATACCGATAAATAGTTGCAATGTTGTTTTTATTAAATGTTTTGAAGCAGTTACAGTGCTCTCAATAACACAATACATGTATATATTCTGTTGTCTGTATAAATCTGCAATGGCTTGCATAAGACTGATGGAGTTGGCATATAATACAAGTAGAAAGAACACAATGCAGTATCTCATTGTAGAGGTGTTTCTAACTCCCAAGTTCCCGTCAGTTTAAATGTTGCTATGCTGGAACAATTCAGCTACAACTATAACAGGAGGTAATACACTCCTCTTAACTATTCAAGAAAATTTCACTCATGTCCACAAAAGTTCTCTGATAAACCACGCGCCATGTACAGTCTGTAAATGAAAGTAAGTTTGTTTATGTTATTGTTCTCTTTTTCTGGCTGACTCCCCTGTTTCCCCAATGTAGAAAACAAAGTGCCACTTGTATTACTAAAGTCTTATTTATAGTTAAATTAGCAGAATCATAGAATTTGAGGGATTAGAAGGGACCTTTAAAGATCATCTAGTCCAATCCCTCTGCCACAGTAGGATCACCTAGACGAAGTCATGGAACCTTACAAGAACAGAACATTACAGATTGGAAGTGACCTCGAAAGACCATCTAGTCCAATCCCCCTACCACAGCAGGATCACCCAGACCAAGTCCAGGTGGATTTCAAATGTCTCCAGAGAAGGAGACCTCACAACCCACCCAGGTCTGCCTCCCATGCCCCCCCACCAATGTCCCGTCACCCTCACTGGGAAAAAGTTATAGAATCACAGAACCAGTCAGGGCTCACAGGGACCACAGGATCATCCAGTTCCAAACCCTCTGCCATGGGCAGAGACAAAGGGACAACCCACCCTAGAGCAGGCTGGCCAAAGCCTCATCCAGCCTGGCATTAAACACCTCCAGATATAAAACTGTTTTGGAAAGTCACTATGAGATAATGACTTTAGAAGCTGTAATCTTATCTTTAAAATGGATTAAATTAATTAAATTAAAATGGATTAATTACTAATGAATTAGTACTGTGATTCTTCCACTCCCCTGACTTTATGTTATCAGGTAAACAAACATGCTATTAAAAGGAAAAAGGAATAAAAAGAATGAGAAACAAGAGGGGGAACGTCAAAGTCAGAGACAGGAGGAGGAGGAGGTTATCCATGGCACAGAAGATACTCCCTGCCGCCTGCAGACCAAAACACACCAGAACAGATGGGTATTCCTCAAGGAACTGCCACCTGTGGAGAGTTGATACTGGAGCAGATTTTTCTGACAGGACTACAGTCTGTAGAGGAGCCCATGCTGGAACAGAAAGACACTGTGAGGTCAAAAGAGAGGCAAAGTGGACCTGTTGTAGACTGACCTTCCTGCATTGCTCTCAAGAAGGCACAGGTAGCCAAAGAAATCTGGAGCGCAACTGAACATGTTAAAGGGGTTAGAAAAGGTTCTAATGTTTGTCTTTTTTGCTTTCCATTCTCCAAATTACTAATTAATTTCATTTTAATTAGCAATAAATTAGGTTAATCTTTTCTGAGTCAAGCCTGCTATGCCCACAACAACAGCTGGTAACCAATGCCTCTGTTTATTCACCTCCATAGCTTGCTTATTCCTGTTCTTCCTATTTTCTCCCCATGTCCAGCTGAGGATCAAGGAAGCAGTTGGGTGGGTATGTGGCTGTTGGACAAAGCTAAACCACCACACCAGTTAAACTTAAAATCCCTCACATGACATATCTGAGTGCTCATGATTACAAGAGAATTTTGGTCCTGCCTTTAATTACGCTGTAGAGTTTCTAAAAAATTAATACAGGGCTTGACTACTAAACCTTAGCAGAAACTAACTGTAAGACCCCTTTCCATTGCTCTGACCTTCAGTGGGCTGTCTCTTGCTTCTACTTAGGATAATCAGTTAGACTTACAAAGTAGTCAAACCTGAGCTGAACAGGGACTTCCTCTGCACATTATCAGGCTGTCTGTCAGGAAAAGGTGGTGTCTGGTTAGACAAAATAAATCTTTGGGTGAGCTCTCACATAAGCCTTGCTTAGCTCTAGCCTCACCTAGACAAAAGAATCTCACAGCTTCAATGTCCCTTACTATACAATACTACATAAGATAAATCCAAACCACCACACCACTTTTCTCTCCAGAAAGTATCTGTGTTAACCAAGGAAGCAGGCAGATGAGCTGTTTTGAGCAGTTTTTAAGTTTCCCCCCAAAATTCTTACTCAGCACCTTGCCTTGTCAGTATCTGAAAGATGCTTTTAAGTTAATTTATCTGGTAAAACACAAGTCAGTCAACATACAGGTCTGTGCACCTAGGAGGCTCAAGCACAGATTACCTTCATATCTCTTCTTGTAACTTGACTGCAGACACCTGAAACTCATGCTGCCTATGCATTTCACCTTTGATTCTTTATAATGTTCCATAATCACTCAATATTAAATGATTTATCAATTCAATGTTTCAAAAGTCTGCAAAACTTGTAAGAACTTACACTTATGCCTCTGTATAGTTCCTTTAGTTAGTAGCTGGAAAAAGTATGTTTAAAACCTATCAAAACAAGTATGCACAAGTGGGATGATCAAAGAAATTTGTTTTCATCTGTGTCAAGGAACTGGATTATAGTCCTCAGAAAGGCTTGAAAATTAATTAAATGCTCCGTTTGTTGTGACCTAGATTCTATACCACCAAACAAACTACTTAGTAAACATACGGGATTTCAGAGTAACTCTGCTGCAGGCACTGATGCCATCTGCTGTTGGCCATCCACAGGACATAAAACCAGATGACTGCTTTGATTTCTGACACTTTTCCAGTTTTTTTCTGTCTCTAGTATCTACATTGAATATAAATTTCAACATAATTTTTTTTCCAGAGGGTATTTCAGCACTCCATAATTTCTATAACCTGGATGCCTGCTGTTTCCAACATAGATTGCCATTTTCCCATATTTCCAAATGAGAAAAACAGAGCAGATGTGAAAAGACAGTAAAATGGGGAAATGGAAAAACAGTAAGGAGAATGTATTTGCATTTCTTCAAAACCAGGGCATAACACTTTGTTATGAGGAATACTGAAACTCAAAGGAAAGCATTCTTCAAGCTTCACTGGGATAAGAGTTATATTAAATTAACAGTTAAAGAAAGATACATACATTCTCATAATGGTTTTTTTTGTTTTTCATGTAGTCAAACAACATGACTGCATCATATTGCTGACCAAGCATATCATTACTAGGTGATTCCAAATTCGGGTAGTATTTCTAGACTCAATGATTCCTGGAGGTCCCTTCCAAGCTCTAATGATCTGTGTATCTGTTTATTTTGGATTCAGGATGCATTAAATGTTTCTTGGAGAGCTTTGAATAGGTCATTCTTATATCCTTGAGTATTTTTTTCTTTTCAAAAACAAATATCCAAATAACTCCATATAGAATTATTGCAAGTTAAAAATGAAATTCTGGTATAGCATTAATAGCAGTGTTAGTGCAAGTATTTCACACAGCCCCACCGGGTATTTCACAGATTAAATCTGTATGAATAGTTAAGTTAAAAATCACAGCTGAGAGACTGTGAGAAAAAAGAATGTGTAAAAAAAAAAAAAAGAAGAAAAAAGAAATAGATTAGCTTCCTGGAATGTTTAAATTCATATATGGAGAAAAAGATTAAAACCATCTGTTGATAAAATATGTTCAGGAAGCAGTATTTTAGAACTCTGTATTTTTTTTTCAGTTCAGATTTTTGAATCATGCTTTAGTCTTTACTCGCTTTTATGAACTGGTGTTACTTTTTTTACCTGTTTGGAAAGCAACAATGCTCCACAACATCTTCTTTGGGCATCCAGTATTCTGCACAAGCACATTTCTGCAAGCTGAATGATGTGAAATCAAGGCTATACTCACTGCTTAGGCCTGCAGCTAAATTAAATACTCAAGACAATGCCCAATAGCCCTGGTGATCTTCAGCCTGCCTGAAATGACTGCTTCACAAACACACTGCCCCTCATTCCTCAGCCCATTTGCTGCAATTCATTGCAATTGTCATACTACTCCCAGGTACCAACATCAGTTTTGTCAGGGTATTCTGGCAGGGGGCGTGATACATGGGTGGATGGTCCTGCTTCATCACAGTAACAGCTCCAGAACTTACGAAAATAATTAGAGGCTGCTGTGTAAACAAGGCACTTTCAAAATTTTGCCAGTTAACCATTTGCCATACTGATTAGGTTAGCAGCAGTACAGTCGCAATGAGGTGTCTTGCATGATAGACATGTAAGTGTCAGGTTTTCTTTGCTCACCCCAATACACACAAATTTGCTTTTCTTCTATCATGGCAAGGCAGTTTCTTCAACATTTTTGTGCACATAGTTTAATATAACATGACAGGATCCGAATTCTTATGCCAAATCTGCTGGCAGGAAATGTTCATGCAGAAAGTATTCATAGCATGAGTCAGCAATGTACCCAGGAGGCCAAGAGGGCTAATGGCGTCCTGGCCTGCATCAGGAATGGTGTAGCCAGCAGGGAGAGGGAGGTTATCCTCCCCTTCTCTATTTGGTACTGGTTAGATTGCGCCTGGAATACCGCCTTCAGTTCTGGGCCCCTCAGTTTAGAAAGGATGTTGAGATGCTGGAACGAGTCTAGAGAAGAGCAACTAGAATGCTAAAGGGCCTGGAAGGTAAGCCCTACAAGGAGAGGCTGAGGGAGCTGGGCCTATTTAGCCTGGAAAAAAGGAGGCTCAGGGATGACCTTATTACTGTCTATAACTACCTAAAACGTGGTTCTGGTCAGGCGGGGGTTGGTCTTTTCTCCCTGGACACTGGAGACAGAACAAGGGGTCACCGTCTTAAGCTCCATCAGGGGAGGTTTAGACTTGACATTAGGAAAAGGTTTTTTACTGAAAGAGTGATCAGATTTTGGAATGGGCTGCCCATGGAGGAGGTTGAGTCACCATCTCTGGAGGTGTTTAAGGTTAGGCTGGGTGAAGTGCTGAGTGGCATGATCTAGTTGTCAGATGTTTAGGTTTACTTGGTTGGTTTGTTGTAGGTTGGACTGGAAGATCTTTAAGGTCTTTTCCAGCCTCATTATTACTGTGATATCAAAAGGTAAGAATAGTAAAATAGAAAATGGAACATAAGAGGCAAAAGAAAGAACTACAGAGAGTATATTCAGTAACTTAGTACACTACAGTTAAGAATTACATAGAAAAACAAAATTTAAACTTACAAATGCATACAGAAAAAATGAAACTTCACTACATGTTGAATTTTAAAACATGAATTTAAACATTTGATAGCACTGGAAGGATTCTTGATTAAAGAATGTTTAATACTTGGTTCATATGAGACCTTAATGCACAGATAATGGTTTAAAGTATTTGTTAGGAAACAGAACTATAAAGAAATTAGAAAAATTAGAATGTATTTTACACAACTTGCAATATATTTGTATTCTGTTAGAATTTTCCCTGCATACTGCTAATGGATCTGTGACCTCCCTTGGCTGGAAACTGATCCACCAAGTAGTGATGATGTTATTGAAGGGTTTATCCTTTATTGTTTGGTACTCACCACCTTGCTAGAGTAAGCCTCAACACACCAAAGTTCACAGTAAATATGAGATCTTTTCTTAGATGACTCTGCAGAAACTGTAGCAGAACAGAGGTTGTGAGAAAGCCATGTGTTTAATTGCATGGTACTGCTCAACAAACCTTAGCTACTGTGCTGCATAAGTTTTAGCGAGAGTTATAGAAGCAAAACTGTTTTTTCAAATTGGGTAAAAGTATTTCAGAATGTTGAGAACTTCTGAGTGTTAGTAAAAATATTTCTATTGAGAGGAAAATTTAGGCCCAAAATGTAAAAGGTAGTTAAGAAATCAGAAGCAAAATCACAATATATATGGAATTGTAAGAGCCTGTACTGAAATATTTTTCCAATGCACAACTTCATTAACTCATATTCTCACTTCTCTTAATATACTGAACATACTGGCAACACAGTCTGTATTTGCTGACAGCAGCACATTTTATATTAATGTAATTATTACTTGGAGATGGGCTATGTGGTAAAAAAGGTATGAAACAGAAACACAGAAATAAAGAGACAATGAAAAGACAGTATGAAAGTGACTCAATATGGAGTGAAGCAAAGGTAAAACAGTTGTCAAAACAGAATCAACATGTAAGTTTTGTTGGTTTTCCAAATCCGCACAGCTCCTTTTTATGTCCAGCAGTGACAGCAGACATTCTGAAGGACAAAAACAGTAAGAGAAAGGCAAGAATCTAGAGAATGCTTGCAGAAACACTGTACTGTCTGAATAAGGTCAGCTCTGATGCTGCAGCATTTCTAAAGCGACCTGACAAAGTAATTCCTCAAAGCTCTCTGCTACATACTGTTTTCCTTCACTTCAATTTCTGATATAAACGACTTGGGTACCCCAAGCTAAAAGTGCTGAACAGAGTGGTTATTTCAACAATTGCTACAGATAAATAGGGTTACCTATGAGTGGAATATTCTGTTACTCATGAGTGAGATTTAGAGCAAATAAAAAAACAACCCTGGAATGTAACTAGCAGACAGCTGTTCATGCACAGCTGAGAAGAGAATGGCCACGAAGGACATAACAGTAACAACATCGTGGTATCCTCTTCCAGGCTGGAGTTTGGGACCTAGAATGGACAGCTGAATGCAGAAGGAGTATCAAAATGGAAACCAAACCACCCTAAATGTGCAACCTATTCCAACCCTAGACCAAGGTAATTTGTAGATGAATTTCTTGTTCACCAGGCAGAAGATGCAGAATGGTGAAGAATGCTCCACATTTAGTGAGTTCTGAATCTCTGCTACTTGTTTCATCTACTCAAAACACAGAAAAAATATCATGGGAGCAAAGACTAGAACACAAGTTCTCCTTACCATCAAGGATGTTTCATAACAGTCTTCAATGTTTACCTGTATTTGCACAGTTTGAAACCCAAGCAAAGGGGTGGACTTCTACGTTAATTTGCTCCCTTGTGGACAATACTCTTTTCACTACGTCAGCTGATGGCAATGTGTCCCATTCTCCCCTACACACAACTTCAAATTATGTCAGAAAGGAAAAGCTACATTGCTATATGCCTTCTACATTTGTTGTGATCCGTGAGCATGGAGCAGAGTTCCTGGCTTCTGGGCAGGAACACAGATCTCTTCTTTTAGATGGCCGTTCACAAAAGTAGCAGGCTTACCTGCACTGGAAAGCGCTGTGAATATGCTAGTTGAGTGTGAATGTTCTACACTGACTGAGGTATGACTGACAAAGATGATGTCTGCCCTAGTTTTTGCTTCCACATATCCCTGACTGCAGTTAGCAGGTTTTTCTGGGAGAGTTTTGGTTTAGAAGAAGGTGGCTGGTGCCACTGTGTTTTGTGAGAAGCCCAAAATTGCCCGTGTGTGTTAGGCTCTGAGAATGCTCTAACATCACATATGGGATCATCAGAGCTTGGACATGCAAGAATGCCTCACTTCTTCCTCCTGATTAATTTCACTGTTAAGGTAAGGAAGGTGCTAAACTCTCCTGTTTTGTAAAAGCTAAGTTACACAGTGTCACTGAAGTTGTATAAAAGTTTAAGGCTTTTAGGAATTGTTGTTTTGGACATAGAGGAATAATTTCCAAACTCACTTTTAGGAATGTTTGCCCTTTACTACATCTGGCATCCAGTTAAGGAAAACAAAATATAAAAGATATAAAGGGAAATATTAATACCTTCTATCTTCAAGTCATAGAATCATTAGAGATTGGAAGGGACCTTGAAAGATCATCTAGTCCAATCCCCCTGCCACAGCAGGATCACTAAGACCAAGTCGCACAGAAACACCCAGGCAGGCCTTAACGTCTCTAGAGAAGGAGACTCCACAACCCCCCTGGGCAGCCTGTCAGAGTACAGTTCCAAAGACAAAAGTAGAAAAGAAAATTGAGTCTGTAGAGGTTAGCTATTTTGAGAACTCTAGCTTTAGTAAGCAACCTTGTTTTTACTCCTCTATTATTTGCTTTCTGAATCTACCTATTAGGACTTGAGACACATGACTTAAATAATTTCATTTTCAGCTTGCAACTTAGATTGAGATAACATTTCTTCTCAACAGCAGAACCCATCTTATCTCAATTTCACAGAAAATAGTTGTAGTTCTTCAGTCTTCTTTTCCATCATTTTAGATGCATATGTCTTGTGTAACTAGAGAAATCATAGCAAGGGAATCTAGTGACAGAGCAAGGTATGTATACCTTATCCTCCTAGAATTAAGTAAGCTATGGTATACTTAGTGCACTATCATGCATAAAGTTTGTCCATGAAAAGTAGTGTGTGAAATATCTGTATCTGAGCTCACTTCAAAACATTCCCATGTAGACCACCTCTCATTAGTCAAAGATGGAATTTAAGACATGAGATCAGGTGCAGCCTGTCATACACAGTAGTAAGCCTGCAGTCACTTTGTAACTAAGAAATCACTGAAGGTACTTGGTTTAAAGTGGGTATGCTCAAAACTTAAGAAAGTTCCAGTAAATGGTCACAGAAGCTTAAGGGAATGTAAATCTTGAGGGAAAGAGAGACTAAGAATGCTCTGTAATAGACTTCCTCCAGATCCTGAAAGTTCTTGTCTAGGAGACAAAGCTCTCCCTGAATTTATTAATTTTGGACACCATTAGTTAAGTCTTCAGGATCATGAGGACAACCAGTTCAGTACAGAACTATTAGATAATTGTAAGAGTTGTGGAATCTGCCCTGCCGAACTGGAACAACTTACTAAGGTGATTTTAGTATACACCTGTGAGTGTGGAGAGTACTTCTGTGGAGAGGGATCTCGGAGTTCTTGTGGACAAGTTATCCATGGAACAGCAATGTGTTCTTGTGGCCAAGAAAGCAAATAGAATCCTGGGATGTATCAAGATGAGTGTGTTCAGCAGATCAAGGGAGTTGCTTCTCCCTCTCTACTCTGCCCTAGTGATGCCACATTTGTAATATTTTGGTTCTGGGCTCCTCTTGAAGAGGGACAGAGATCTGATTGAGAATGTTCAATGAAGGGTCACAATGACTAGGGCAGTGGAGCACTTTCCTTATAAGGATTGAAGGGTCTGGGACTTTTCAGCTTGGAGAGAAGGTTACAAGGGGACTTCATCACTGTACATAAATACATGAAGACTGAGTGTCAAGAGGAAAGGACTATCTTTTCTCACTTGCACCCTGTGACAGGACAAAGGGCAATGAGTGCAAGTTTGAGCACAAGAAGTTCCATCTCAACATGAGAAAAAACTTCTTTACTGTAAGGGTTACTGAGCATCTTCCACCCAGGGAGGATGTGGAGTCTCCTCTGGAAATTTTAAGACCCGTCTCGATGTGCTGTCAAGATATGTAACCTGTCTTCAGTTCTGTGATCCTGATCAAGCCAGGAGGGTTGGCCGCGATAACCTCTGGAGGTCCCTTCCAAACCCTAAAAACCTGTATATCTCTGAGTATCAATGGCAAGTTTGACATTTCAAGCAGTTTACAGAAGCAAAAAAATCTCAACATTTTTTACCGTAATTAACAGGATTTTTAAGGCCAGGTTTTTAAATGTTTGCAATATTTTGGCAAAAAACTCTCGAAACAGAAATCTACTGTAGATTGCAAAAAAAACCGAAAGTATAAATAACCTAAATGCTTAAAGCAACACTATAGTAACATTTTCATGCACTGAATGGAAGACAGAAGTGAAATCAGGATGTGATTTTAACTTCCTTAACTTTTTATGAACTTGGGGAAGTTACTTCTATTAAACAATTATTATTGTAACTGGTGCAAATGAATGTCAAATAATTAAATAGTATCTTCAAATTTTCACAAGAGAAGATCTACATCGATTTTTGTCACAGGCTGGAAGGGACATCTCCAACATTCCTGCTAATGGTAGCATCAGCTGGAGCATATTACTAAGGACTATGCCTGGATGACTTCTGTGTATCTGTAAGAATGGAGACTCCACAAACCTCTGGGTCGCCTGTTCATTATTTTGCCATTCTCACAGAGATTTTAAAAAAGTTGAAATCAAATTTCTGTATTTAAATTTGTGTCTGCTGTCCCATCACTTCATAATACGGAGAAAAGTTATGCTATCCCATCAGGTATTTTCTAAGCAGGTCTTCAAGCTACTTCTCCAAGCTACTCAACCGGCTGCCAGTCATTGTTTGTTAGATGGTGCATGCTCTTAATCATCTTCATGGCCACAGACTGCACCCTCTACAGCAAGTATCCCTCTCTTTCATACTAGGCAGCCCAGTACTGGACACAGTACTCCACATATGGCATCAAAATCACTGAGTCCAAGGGAAGGTCTGACTCCCTCAGACTGCTGGCAGTACTTCCTAAAGTAGAAATCAAGGCTGTTGGCCCTCTTTGCTGTAAGCGTACAGCACTGACTGAAGTTCAATTTGCTGTTCACTCAAGTCCTTTCCTGCAAAGCTGCTTTGCCAGTGGTTGGTCTCCATCCTGTTTTAGTGCAGGGATTTATTTCTCAGAATCAGGATTTTGCAACACCAGTCTGAACAACAGAGGACAAAGGTGCTGAAAGCTATGTTCACACAGATGCATGTGGCTATGCAGTTCTGAGCTTTGCAGAGTTTCATTTCATGCAAAACACCCAAAAAGCTACTGTCAACCTACATATCAGACTGTCAGAGAGATACTGTCAGTTCTGGCTACAGTGTGCCAAGTGCACAGAGAAGTACTTGCATTATGTAAGCATACCAAGTGCTTGAGAATATGAACAGGACATTTACAGAAATGTGCACACAGTCGTGCAAGTATGTATTTAATAGTTCTGAGTTATCTTTCCATTTACATCTCAGACTTAGTGTACTTCACCTATTCTGATGGTTTCCTATTTGATACCTTCAAAATTATCACTAGTCTTTCTAGTCCCATAAAGCAGAACCTCTTCCAAAACAGGTATTTATACTTTTCTCTCCATTTTCCTATTGTTACAAATATTTTTCATCTTTGGAAAAATCATCATGCTGACTCATTTTCTTGCTGCTACACCATCTCCATTTTTCACTAAAGTATTTCATACTACATAACTAATTTGAGATATTTAGTATCTAATATTAATACAACAGAAAATGTAATCAAAGGACCAAACCTTATTCACTTTTTTTTCAGAAGACAGTTGATTAAAAATCATGTAGAATTTTTACTGGTGAGCAGAAACTGGCCTGAAGTCCTGAGAAAACTAACACTGGAAGAAGAATTTATTTTGACTTGCATTCCTAAAGTAATTAGATCTAGGATATGTCAATTTAAATTTTATTTATTCTAAAGTTTCTTCCCTGAAAAATATGACAATGTTGGTAAACTCAGGCATGCATCTACTCTTTGATACAATACCAACTATTTCTAAAATACAGATACAGAACAGAGTAAGTTAACAAGAGAACATAATGGCTATGATGCCCTAATAAATCAGAGATTGACTCTACAGCTTCCTTTGTCAATATTTTTTTCAAGTGACTTGTAATCTTTTTAAACACATCATAGTACAAACATGTCATTATTCATGTTCGGCATTTTCTGAGTAAAAGACTTTCATATCTAGACAAGCCTTTGGCTTGGGAACCCCCTAAAGAAGTGATTGCTGGGCAGTGGCATGTATAGAAGGGAATCCATTGTTCTGCTTCCTATATGCTTTTTTACAGAATCTCTGCCTGCTGAGATGTCAGATGGAGTAATACAGTCTAACCAAGGTCTTATATTTCCTTGCTACTTCCTTATTTTTTGTCATAATCTCCTTTGGTTTTCCTTATTTCAGTTTTTAAAATACAAGTGTGGCTTTCACTTCCTCCACTTTCCTTCACTGACAGAAGCCCTTCAGGACCAATTCCCTGAATCTGGGAATTGCATTAATGTAATCTGTATTAATGTACACTTTTTTTTTTACAGCTACCCTCACAGCATGTTGTTGATATTACACCATTGTCCTACTCTGATATCTACCTAACATTACAGAACAGATATGCCCATCATAAAAGTTTTTTCCTCATAGAGACTTCTATCAATACATTTTCAATACATTCTCTCCACACCAACATTTCTTTTCCTTCCCACAATTCCCATTTTCTCCCAGAGCTGCCTTTTTCAGCACTATTCAATCTGTTCTTGTTTCACTCTTTGTAAGTCTTTACACCTTTCCTTTGCTGCCTTCCTTAGTTTTACTAAGGAAATTCTTACTTCCTTAGTAACAGGAATGCCTCTTCTAGCTGTCTGAGTCAGGAGCAGGTTTTAAAAGTCTCAGATTCTGATACATTCAAACAGGAAGTATTAACTGAATTTCTTCAGGAAAGGCATCAGCACAAGCAAGATTAATGACTATAACTTTGTCTTAGACAGTGATACCAACTTCTTCAGTGTCCTGAAACAGCTCTGATCACTTAGAGACTAAATGAACATTACTGATGACCTTAACTAATAGAATGCTGATATGTAATGGAATTGCACAGTCTAGTAACATAATTTCCTTGTCACTACTATTCTCTCTGTGTGGGAAAGCAACAGGCTCTCTCTAGCAAGCTTTGGAAGAAGGAACTGGCTGTGTTACCCAGAATTCAGCACAGTGCAGTGCTGTGCATTTCAAAATGTAAAGTGAACTCCACAACCCTTTGTCCCATCTGCTGACTACCAGCTGTTTCTGAGCAATACACTCCCCTCCTGACTGTTGAATAATAAGTATCATTTAATACTTTCCTGTCCCTAAATATTTTAATTTGTCATACTTTTTTCTTCCTACCAAATTAGGCTCCTGTTGAAGATCCTATGCCATATGCAATAACCCCTCTTCCAGGTGAATTAAAAACTGGACTGCTGAGGATATTTATTACTCTTCTTTTTCTACTTCTTTTCTACACTAAATCCTTGTTGCACTTCTGTTTCTCATCTTTCCTCACAGATACACTGAAGAAGGTAAGTTGGCTTACAGGGCTTTCCTCAATTGTAGGAGGGTAGGGATGTGAAGCACATTTTTTGTAATGTCCATTAAACCACACAAGTAATTTCAATAGGGTTTCTAACACCCAGAATTTGTTATGGATATCACATTATTATCAGAGTGATTTGGAACAGTTTTAAGATTAGCTAAATGTCAGTCTTGCAGCAACTGCAGAACCTTCAGGACATCTCAGTGTATGACAGATTCCCAACTGTGATGTGATTACTTAAAAAAACCCTCCATATTTTTGCATGAGTATGTATTAATGGTTTTCTTTATAAAAATCATCAACAACAAAAAAATGATAAAAACTATCCAAGTTAGGTTCTGCTATCTGAACATATTGTTTTTGTTTGTATTAGCCTCTTTTAAGTCTTAAAGGGCACAAGATCAATTTCACTACCTGCTTGCACATTTTCAGTGCACTGGTTAAAAAGAGCCTATCTTTCGTTTCGTTGTTTTGGTTTTTTTTATATTCTCTGAGGTCTTAGTAATTTAAGAGCATATATGCTATTTAAGGAACAAATCCAAGACCAGAATACAAATTAAAGTATTTGCAGAAAACCACATCGGCAAATGCTGATTGTTCTACTAAAACAAAAACCAAGTATTTTCTTCTGTTTGGTTTGTTAGTGTGTGTTCTTCCTCTGCATAACAAACCTATGACAGATATTTCACATACATTAAAGTGATGAAAAATTTCAACAGGGATTAGGCAGAGCTACAAAAACAAAAAGTGGGTTTTTTTCCAGTTGTACGTAAAGCTTTATAGTGCATAAGGTGCAAACAGTTCCGACAAAGTGTAGTTAGAGAGACACAAATCAGGAGATGCATGTGTTCATACAAATGCCCCAGTCACCATCCTGGGAAGATCCCAGAAATAATTACACTTGGTGTAAGCACGATGAATTCCCATTTTGTTAAGACGTAGCTATTTATTTGATTCATCTTGTACTGAGGTATAGTCTTAAGTATTTCATGACACATTCTACGACCATGGAAAGGAACGTAAATAATGTAATAGCGAAGAATAAATTAAAACATTAAATGGTGGCTTCAATCTTCATTCCAATACAAGAATTATAGAAGAGATGTAGAACATAAACACAGATTTTTACAATAGTATTTATATTGCCCTCCCTTTCA
This sequence comes from Upupa epops, assembly GCA_013397515.1. NCBI lineage: Eukaryota > Metazoa > Chordata > Aves > Bucerotiformes > Upupidae > Upupa > Upupa epops. The sequence continues at coordinate 28,952 of VZRI01013693.1, read as the reverse complement.
CTCATTATTTTTTCATCTAACTTTGTTAAGTCTCTAGACTTAACTGAACTAGTAGAGCTGAGCTAAACCAAAGACTGGGCAAAAATGCTATTGCTATTTCATCCTTGATAGGCAAAGCTTCTCCCTTGTACTTTTAAAGTTGTCCACTGATACAGAGAACAAACCTGTTCATCTTACTTAAATGCATCCAGTGAAATCAGCAGAGTACTGACTAGATAAGAGGAGCAGGATAAGCATAAGAAGCATTCTGTAGAACTTGTGAGCATACATGCCTATGCCTAAAGAAGAAAAGCAAGTTAATGCTTTTACTAAAATTCCCTAACATAGTATTTAGCCAAGATGCACATGTGAGCAAGTACAGTTTTAATTAAACATAGACTCCTACCCAGAAATTGCTGCTAGTTTTTGATGAGCCTGATAGGCCATCCCACATCCTCGGGTTCGAGTTTTGTGCATTTCCGCATGCAGAGATGGACAGGTGATTGAAACATCCCCAATAGAAATGACCAGCTCCCGATACAGAGCCACTTGGGTATTGAACTCCTGGACAAGCTGAAAAACAAAGAGGATTTACTTAGGTGAGACATTAAACTACACAATCAAGTTTTTAGAAAACATGCCCAATCCAGGGATCATTCCTGCTGCTCCAAATTTCATGGCATACAGCATCATGTGCCCAAGATTTAGTAAATCTGTGGCAGCTGCCTCTCCTATGAGCTATAAATGTTAATTCACAGGAAAGTAGTGTTTCTGCTTTTAATCTCTGCAAGTGTTTTCATTATTAGTCTTAAATATTAAACAGACAAAAAACCCAGCTGTTTTACTAGTAGCATGATGTTATTTTTTGCTATCATAAAGGATAAAAATATCACTAGAAATTACTGCCTTTGCTCCTCCTGCTTCCTGATTAACAGCACATGTAGAGAATGGAATGCAGCACTTGTTTTTACACTAGAGATTTTGCTGAATTATTTTTTAATGATTTCTGTTCTGACACTGGCCTCTAACTCAGATTTCAGACTTAAAATTCATCTGAAGTTCCTGGCTGAGAAGGGAGAACATGTGACTGATAGGCACTTTCCAGTAAGTATTCTAGAAATCACTCTTTTTCCAATATGCTGGGGGTGGAGGGGAGGGCACAGAAGTGAATACAAACTTCTACCTTTACAGAATTCTAACATCCAGCAGATACACACAGTTGCTTTTAGATAAACTGGTAACTTATACAGTGATGTAAAGATCATTATTGTGTAGTTTCAGTGATCACATGCATGGGTTTCCATTTTAAGGAAACGAAGCATTTGCTGTCTTCTGAAACAAGCACATCAGACCACTTGTTCCACACGGTGACGGGGATGAAAGGCAGAGAGCAACAGAACTGCAGGTATATGCGTGCCTGTAGGGTTAGGATGTCATTGGTACCACTGAAATGTGGTGGGATGATTCTCATGACTGGAATGTAGGGATAAATGGGTACAGACTCTTCAGGGAAGACAGGCAAGGGAGAAAGAGAGGGGATGTTTCCCTCTACATCAAATACCAACTTGAATGCATGGAGCTCCACCTGGGGAGCAAAGAACTAACAGACAACTTATGGGTGAGGATCAAAGGGAAACCAGGGGAAGGGGAGATCACAGTGGGCATCTGCTACAGGCTATCTAACCAGAAAGGCCTGGAGGAGGAGGCCCTTTATTAACAGATACAAGCACCTTCAAATTCACAAGCCCTGGTCCACATGGGGGAATTCAACCACCCAGGTTATCTGTTGGAAGGACAACACAGCATGGCACCAGCAATCTAGGAAGTTCCTGGATTGTCTTGAGGCTAACTTTCTCATCCAAGTGATAGAGGAACCTACAAGAAAAAAGTGCTGTCCTGGACCTTGTTCTCACCAACAAGGGTGGGCTGGTGAGTGAAGCTGAAGGGCAGTCTCCATAGGGTCTCATGAAATACACCCACAAGTCCTGAGGGAAATGGCAAATGAAGTTGCCAAGCCTCTAGTCATCAAATTTGAAAGATAATGGCAGTCTGGTGAAGTTCCTGCTGACTGGAAAAGAGGAAACATCACTCCCATCTTTAAAAAGTGAAAAAAGCAAGACCCTGGAAACTATAGGCCAGTCAGCCTCCCCTCTGTGCCTGGCAACATCATGAACCAGATCTTCCTAAAGGCCCTGCTGAGACATCTGGAAAATGAAGAGGTGACTGGTAACCAGCATAGCTTCATCAGAGGCAAATTCTGCCTTAACTAATTTGATGGCCTTTTATGATGGTGTTACAGCACAAGTGGACAAGGGAAGAGCAACCAGCATCATCTACCTGGACTTGTGTAAAGTGTGTCAATGGCTCAAAGTCCAAATGGAGAGCAGTGACAGGTGACATCCCTCAATGGTCAGTACTGAGACCAGTGCTGTTTAACATCTTTGTCGGCAATATGGATAGTTGTATTGAGTGCAGTCACAGCAAGTTTGCCAATGACACTAAACTGTGTGGTGGACACGCTGGTGGTAAGGGATGCCATCCAGAGGAACCTGGACAGGCTTGAGAGGTGGGCCAGTGCCAACCTCATGAGATTCAGCAAGGTGAAGTGCAAGGTCGTGCACCTGGGTCGAGGCAAAGCCTGGCACAAATAAAGGCTGGGTGGGGAACAGATTGAGAGCACCCCTGAGGAGAAGAACTTGGGGGTATTGGTTGCTGAAAATCTCAACATGAGCCTGCAATGTTCGCTTGTGGCCCAGAAAGCCAACCACATCCTGGGCTGCATCACAAGCAATGTGATCAGTAGGTCGAAGGAGGTGATCCTCCCCCTCTATTCTGCTCTCTGAGACCCCATCTGGAGTACTGCGTCCAGTTCTGGAGCCCCTAACACAGGAAAGATACTGAGATGTTGTGACATGTGCACAGGAGGGCCACAAGGATGAGTGGAGGGCTGGAGCACCTGTTCTACGGAGATAGGCTGAGACAGTTGGGACTGTCAGAGAAGAGGGGACTCCACAGACACCTTATAGCAACCTTACAGTACCTGAAGGGTGCTACAGGAAAGCTGGGGAAGGTCTATATCCAAGGGCTTATAGTGGTACAAGCAGGGATAATGTTTTCAAGCTGGAAGACGGTAAGTTTAGACTGCAAGTCACAAGGAATTTTTTCTCAATGAGGGTGGTGAGACACTGGAACAGGTTGCTCAGGGAGGCTGTGGATGCCCCCTCCCTGGAAATGTTCACGGCCAGACTGGCTGGGGCTTTGAGCAACCTGGGCTAGTGGGTAGTGTCCCTGCTCATGGTAGGGGTGTTGGAACTAGATGATCTTTAAGTTCCTTTCCAACCTGAACCATTCTGTGATTTTATGATTGGTGTTTTGTTAATTTGAGGCCTCAATTTTCAAACTACATAAAAATAGACAAAACACTCACAAATACTGCTGCATCATTACTAACAGGATTTGAATATATCCGAAGTTTACACAAGCATGCTAAAAACCTAGATTCTATTAGATCTACCATATTTTGAAGTCAAACCCTCAAAACTTCAAGCTCAGAAAATAAGTGGGTCACTTTTCCTGCAGTATTACATTCTGACTCTGTATTTACTTTGTACAATAGAACTAATTATTGGAAACTGTATTCTGAACATGCTTTCTTAAATTTCCTCATAAGAGTAGCAAAGATTCCTCTACTTCTGGAGTAATAAAACAATTCCAGTGTATTCCAGTACACATGCACTCCTCCACCCCCAAACCACAAACAGAATGAAACACACGCAACAAAGCCCGAGAGGCTAAACCTAGCTTCAACTCTGTCCTGCTGTAGCTTATGAGAATGCATGAAAGCAATAGTTTAAAGAAACCTGCATTGAATAGTGTCATAGTGTAATTAAGAAGCAAAACATCTGATCCTTCAGCTACTAACCAGTTGCACCAGACATATTTTGCCAGTTCTCATTTAAGATCTCTTGTTTAAACATTCAGCCACTTCAGCATTGCCAAGAAAACAAAAGTACACTGCTTTTGCCCTATCACGACGGAGAACAAGAAAAAACCCCATTATTTCCATATTCTGGATCTTACTGCATCATGCCAACCATGCTTTATTTCTAATTGGTGGATTCTATAAAGTTAGCACTTTGAAACACATGCTGCTGGGAAAGGCAGGACCCAGTAGGATCTACTTGTTGTGTGTATTTATAGAGCCACTGTAGCAGCTTCTGTTCCTTGGTGCACTGGGAGTTGCTCCCAGTTTTCAAGTATCAGAGTGGGTATCTGCCAGAACAATTTGCTGTATTAGAGGAAAAATCCTGAATCCAGCAGAAGCAGCAGGCACACTTCTAACACTACTGGGCAGAGGTTTACTGAGACAGATTTTTCAAGTAAGTCAGGAACAATTTTTTTATTTTTTCTGTTTTGTATTTCTTTCAGTAGTTCTGTTATTGTTTTGGATCCCAGTGTCCAGCTGACTGTAGCTCAGGGAGCAACTGTATGTGGCACTGATTTGGAACAAAACGTCAAGATTTGAGCATTTTGAATACAAATGGAGAAAAATGTCACATCATAAAGTGACAGTCCAAAAATAACATGAATGCAGGTGCTGACACTGAGCTGTTTTTACTATTGCAACCACTACAGTGGGGAGACCGTCAGCAGGTACCACGTACACCAGGGACAGAACCCCCCGGGCCCCAAACTCTTAAGTCATGTTTTATAAGGATTTCCGGGCGAGAGTGCGGTTGCTGCTCGGGCTGCAAGCAAGGTGTGCATCATGCGGTGGAAGCAACTATCTACCTATTCGGACTTCTGTGATCCCAAGTTTGGGGAAGACTTGGCCCGATGTACCATAACGCAACAGCAGCCGCTCGGCGACATGTGCCGCGGCCAGGCGCCAGCTCCGCTCCCTGATCTGTCCTGTTCCCGCTGCCTCCCTGCGGATCCCGCTCTCCTTCCCCTCTTGCGCACCCCCAGGGGCCCAGCTTTCGGAACCAGAGCAGCCGCGCGTGATGGGAATGGGGAAGCGAGCGCGGGGCCGCCGTCGGGAGCGCAGAGAAAAGCGGGGTAAATCCCCTTCGGCAATGCCGAGCGCAGTACCCACCATCCTGCAGCCATCCAGGGCTCGCTGGGTCTGGCAGGCGCGGTCAGAGCCGCTGCCCCGGCGCTCGCTGTCGCTGCCCTGCGGCGGGCTTCGGCTGCCCGGGAAGATGGAAGCGGCGACGCGGGGGCGCTTCTTGCGCCCGCTCGGTGCAGCGTTCATGCACGCGCATCTGCCGCGCGGAGNGGCGCCTTCCCTCCTTCAGCAACATGTCAGACCCCGCGGAACCGCCCTGCCACTGCCATGCTCCGCCGTCGTCCTGACAGAACCCGGCGGCGGGGACAGGGGAGGTGGGGCAAGCGCGGCCGAGCCGGGCGGAGAACACCTCCCATCCAGCAGCCGCCCAAACATAAGCAGGGGAGCCCAGCCCGCCCTGCCCCACCAGCCCCGCCCTGCCAGCCGCGCCGCACCGCGCACTACAAGCTTCCCCGAAGCCCAGCGCCAGCGTCCCGGAGCGGAGCAGAGC
>VZRI01013693.1:5440-23394 GCA_013397515.1 Upupa epops | reverse complement strand
AGCGGGCCCGCTGGCGGGCTGACGCTGTCAACAGTGCACCGCCCCCTCAGGGCGGGAGCAGACCGACTGCTGCGCCCGTTGCCGCGGGCCTCGCTCGACCCCGCCTGAGTGTTCAAGTTTATTTAGAAAAATAAGTGTTTCTGTTTAATCAAGGTTTGGCCCACGGCTCTAAATCAGTTTCTATTCACGGCAGTTCTGTTAAAAGCGTTTTGGAAGTGTGATGCAAGTATGCTGTAGATAGTTCATTGAAGAACAGGTTAAATAATAACCTATGGGAGAAACGGTGTCCTTTGGGCCACGGCACGGCAGTTGCAGCGCACCACGCTGATGGTTACTGTCCCCTAGGCCTTGGCCACCAGCCATACCAGTGCAGTGGGCTCAGGGCTGTGCCCGCACGGTATCTGCAGCCACTCAGGAGCCATTGGGCCACTGCCTTGGACTGACCTGCAGCCTGGGCCTGCTTCAGCTCCTGGGCTTGTACTGCTCTTAGTAGTCAGTACCTGTGGCTGTTTAGCTGACCCCTAGGTATAACTTTATTTCTTCAGGACATTAAATAAAAGTTTTTTTATATTTCAGTAATGTGTTTGATAGAAACACAGGCCAAACACACCAGTTCAGAAAGTGCCTTGCCAAAGAACTTAGATATGACCGCAGCGGCACTCTGGCAGGTTGAGGGACACTTATCAAGACTTGGGCTGAGCATTGCTGTGGCACAGATACCCTGGTATCAGTCTGAGTGTGGACATTACCTATTAGTCTGCTTTGAAACACTTTTTGAAAATGGTTCCTGCTATTTTCATATCTTCCATATCTAGGAGATGGAAGCTACTGGATGTTCATGTGCTTTGCAGCACTTGCAAGCACTGTCATCACCTTGTGATTATGCTACTGTTGTAAACACACTACTAAATCTTCAGCATTCAGATCAGTAAGAACCTGCAGTTTGCAGTGCTGTTTTAAGGACACAACCTTTTTTAATTCATAGTAAGCTTAATTCTATTACTTATAAGAAGTGAATGTTTCAATTCATTGCTGTATGGGCACAAGCTGTGAGCCAGGACATCATTTTAGTACTGGCAAAACCCACCTTCTCACATATCTATATATCAAAGCATAATATTTATAAATGAAATTTTTTTGTATACTATGCCACACTAATATGTGTGAATTCTTGTGCATGTATCATTTCAGTCATACATTCTAGACTTATTTCAGTGTATTTCTAGTCTTATTAAGAGCTACTGTAGTTGCAGTAATGAAGTAACACCAAAACCCAGTAACAATAACAACAAATCTATCAAAGCATGCAGCATGTTTGCTTGTACATCATCTGTCCTGTCTGAAGGAAGCTTTGTTCCCTTTAAGACAATGCTAGAATTTAATTTCTGGTGATAATGTCTGCCTCGTATAGAGCTTACTCACACCTGTTTTGTCCCTCAGCCTACCTCCAGCACAGTTTCTAAGTCCCAGTGCCCTACAGTGTGTTCAGTACTGATCATGTCTTCAGAACATCCACATGTCAAAGTGGGTATGGTGACACTGTAACTTTTAAACCTGAACGTTTTCAGAAGTCTTACACCTGACCTCTGAAATTATTATCGAACATGATGAATTTGATGGCAACCCACTGTTAAGTTGGAGAAGCAGGAACAACAAAAAATGGTGTCAGTCTGGGATGCATCAGAAACAAGCTAAGCCACCACATGCTGTCCCAGGGTGGGCAGTAGGAGCAATAAGGCTCAGTTTGAAAGTATATACCACCAAAAAACAAAATGCTCTTTTGAGAAAACAGAGATATGTATGTTACAACACTTTCTCAAAAAAAGAAACATGTTTTCATCTTATCTGAACAGGAGTTCCTCTCAGAAATGGTTTTATTCTCGCTTAATCTCCTGATGTGCATGCTTTTTATGCATTACCCTCTCAAAACCACAGACAGGTGAACTTGAGGTAAGTTCAGAGAGTGCTTGGCCTGTCACATAGCCACATTTCTTTGACAACTCCACAGATTATTGCAGTGGGATTTTTGGCACTTAAGAACTATTGTATTCCTCAAATCAGAGAATGAAAGAAATAAAGATAATTCCCGATATACTCCCACCTTCTCTATTTTATTTACAACATGTATTTACATGTGTAATGCCAACATGAATTTACATGGAAATTCCTTTGGGAGCACTCGAGAAGCTAGACAGCTAAGTGTTTCAAATATAAAGACAAAGCCATACAATGAATGGAAAAGAGACCACTGATAAACATTCCAGTAAATATTTGTAAAAAAGGCAAGAAAAATAAATACAAAAAAGTTACAAGAACTCACACTTAGAAGCTAACTTGTATAATATTTAAATTCCTTATGAATCACAAATCACATGATAAATTTCATTAATGACTGGGAAGTAAAATTTTAGAAGAAACTCTTACATGTAATAAATCTGCACATTATCTCAGAAATTGAAGATTAAACCCTTAAAGTATTATTAACTTCATTAAAAGTCAACTAAAAAGAGCTGTGGAAAAGAAGACACTGTAGATTTGTGAGGAGCTGTAAGACAGAAGAGTGAGAGAACAGAGCTCTAGCCAACTGGATGTTTAATAAATTAATGTCTATAGCTCTATCAGTGCTTTGCTACTTAGAAATGCAGTGTTTGGAATACAGTGGATTGGAGACTGCTCTGTGGACACATAAAAGAAATATGTGGGGTTCAGTTTTTTATATTAAATGTATAAATTGCAGTCCTCTGTATTCAAGCAACATATACTTAATTAAAAATAAAACAAGTGTAGCCTTTGGAGAATCTGAGAGTAACACATAAATACTGAAACCAAGCAGTCTTGCCTTCCCTTAGTCCTACAGGAAAATTGCCAAGACCAGTAGAGAAGCCCCCCACTACATCTTCAGGAACATTTTAAAATCATATATGCTTTATGGAAGTGGAATAGGTGGCAAAAATTGTAGTCATTATCATGTCCATGGGTACTTATGTAGACTCACCTGGCTACTAGAAATAAAAGTTTATAAGGTTTCTGTTTTGATCATAAGTGAGATGGTTTATCATTGTATCTGAAGTGTGTCCATGGTCCAAAATGGAACAGCAAGCAGCATAAACTACACCATTGAGAGGAATGTTGCAAGAAGACTACATATACACATTTTTTAAGAAAGATGATTTTTATAGTATTTTGGCTGTTCTTCTTTGATTTTTTTTTAAAAAGGTCCAACAACATTTAAAGAAGGACAAATATTTTCAGACTTCAAAAGCAAGTGGAGGACTGTAAAATTTCACTACAGTATTTGGTGCAAGAACTATTCTGTTACAAAGAATAACTCAAACATAATTTTCAGACCTAATGAAAATCTGGATACTAAATCAGAATGGACACACAAGTGTCAAATGGACACTTAAGAAGATGAGAACAACTTAAAATTAGTTGACTCACTGAAGGTAGCAGTACTCTGAAACCTCTCCTTTTTGCCATCTGAATTGGTCTTTGTGAAAAAGTTTTTACTGACTGGCTTTCTATTATCTCCACTCTTTTACTTGTCCTGGTAACTATTCACTAGCTATATGTTTGAAAGAGATACTGTCACGTAACAAAGCAAACTTTGAATTCAATTTCAGTTATCCTGCTGTACATTTCTGTTAAATGGTCAGAAGAGATACAACACTGATTTTTGAAATTATCATTACTTCACTTTGGAATTAATGCTTTACTGAAATGAACAGAAATGGATCCCATCCTCTTGAGAGCTGTAATCTCTAATGTTACTCTGCTGGCTCAATGTATTTGCACATTTGAAAGATTATTATAATAACCATATTTTCATATTTTCTTTAAATGAAAGCTTAAATCAGGTGGAAAATGGTGTGATTTCCAGGTATGTTTTGCTACAAAACACCACAATGATTTAAATCTACTGTTTTTACATGGCATGTACAGCACAGTTCATTTTTACATGAAAATACAGTGTGGGTTGCATCAAAAATCAGTGATTTCATCAAGGAAACTTGAGCTCTTATTCAGCCTTAGAGGACTTTAGACTTGCTGCTCTTAGTAACTGCGCTGAAATCAACTAATTCTTAATAGAAATATATTACTGCCAAGTGTCTTCATTTTTTCTGTTCTTGATCAGTTATCAACAAGCTTTCACCAAGCTCATGAATGTACTATTAAAAGTGAATTCACTTTTAAGAAATGTATTTAATGGGTATAATTTTCACCTCTAAGCAAAGCAAAGTAGAACTATGATTGATCTTGATGAGTACTGTGGTCTTCTGAGGGTCAGGCTGTGGATTGTGTGATACACAAGGACAGCAACTAGGACATTCTACTTTTTGCTTTCCTGACTTGTAAATATTACCTTATCACCTTAAAAACTAGAAAATCATTAAGCTTAATTAAAAATTCAGGACAGCAGTGTCTGTCTCTCCTCCTAAGTAGTAAGTGCAGGATGAGAGGAAATGACACCAAGTTGTGTCAGGGAAGGCTTACATTGGATGTTAGGAAAAATTTCTTCATTGAAAGAGTTATCAAGCTCTGGGTAACAGGCTGCCCAGGCAAATGGTTGTTTCACCATCTGTGGGGGTAATTAAAATATGTGTAAATGTGGTGCTTAGGGAAACGGCTTAGTGGTGATCTTGGCAGTGCTGGATTAATGGGTAGGCTTGATGATTTTGAAGGTCTTTTTCAACGTAAATGCTTCTTTGAAAGCAGGGAGAGTTTTAAATAAAACTAGAATTGAATAAACTAGACAATTTAAGAATATGAGAAATGGACTAAGAAAATCAACCATATGATAAGCAAGCAGTTATCCGTCTGAATGCAAATGAAAGATCTTATTTCCTCCCCTGGTATTTTAGAACGGTGTCTTCTCAGAAGGTACTGTCCAGGATTTCCAGTTTTTTTCATTTTGTTGTATGCACAATTCTGCAAAGTTTAGTGAGTTGAAGACTGCTTTAATGTTATTTCTGTACCTGTGCAAAATGTTTGGTAACCTATATTAGGAGGTTGTTTTACTGTTTTTTTTCTGCAGACTTGGGAATTTACCTCACTGCTTGGTTATTGAGGAAACAGATTCATAAATAAGAGAAGAGGCCTTATAAATAAGAGAAGTGGTGACAGATATATTGCTTAGAACCTGAGAAATACCTGCATTCAGGCTCTGTCCAGAAACTTCTATCCCCTCATATTCTTCCTTCTGCTTTCCCCTTTGCAGGTGACAGAAGCAATTCTTACTTTGAAGGTACACATGAATAGCTTTGTAAGAGTCAGAAAATGATTAAACACCATCAGTAATTCTGGGGAGGATGGCTTTAAGAAGTCATATTCACCCAGACCAATATTTTTGACAATATTTTTTGAAATAGCTTAAGTTTAAATGAATCTTATTTAGATAGAGAAAAGGGTGGAGCATATGGGAGGACCTGCAGAGATTTGGAAAGATACAGCACATCCTTGTCTTGAAATGTATTGTAGATACCCTGCCTTTGTAAAGAGTGAAAGATTTGAGAATGTATGACTACTCTCCTAAAACTATAAGACCAAATTACTGTATGAAGGCAAAGAAATAAATGCTTAGTTTCAATGGATTTGCACTATTTTCATTCCCTTTTATCTTATTTTTGTGTTCTGTTTTATTATTTGTAATTTCCTCATGCTTTATGCTGTATGTGTTTTTAATAGGTGTTGTTCCTCTAGTATCATATTATCCTTATACTTTTGTCCTTATATTTCCCATTTCATTTCTCAGTCATTTCTCTGTTGTTCACATTCCCTTCATGTTTTTCCTGTGTGATCAAAGAACAATTTTGTATTCTGTTCTTCTGAATATGTGAAGCTTTGAAGTTCAGTGTCTAATCTCCAAATATGAACAAAATTCAAAATTTACCTTGAATGGGCTATAACTCATGCTGAGACAGGAAGACTTGTTATTTTCATTGAGCTTTAAAAATGACATAAAATTTCATGTGTAGACACAGTCTGTACTACATAGTAGACTTACAGGACCAGATCCCCAGTCCTGCTTTTCTTCACTGTTGTGGTGTGAAAATTACCAAATTTTCAAGTATTAGTCATGGTACTTTATGCCAAAAAAACATTTAATTTTGAAGCTGGAGGTAGCTTTCCTAGCAGACCTCCTGAGTTAGTGTGTGGACTCTGCAGGTCATTAGTGGACAGAGTCCGTAAAGGGAAGGTACTTCCTGCTTCTTTGCTTTCTCTTTGTCATGTTCTTTGCCATCTTTGCCTTTCTCCTTCTTCTGCTGTGACACGTCTTGAGAGACAGAGGGCTTCTCTGGAAGAGAGCTCCCCCCACCCCCCAAGGGTTAGGGAGGTGAGCAATGGCTTTCAACCCCCTGCCAACGAAAGGTGGAACACAAAAGAGACTAACCCTGGCAGCCACTCTTCTGCAGGAGTAGCCATGGCCCCTTTTGCATGGGAGCTCAAATGCAGAGAGTGGCAGGGAAGCCAAAGAGATAAGCCATTCTCCATACCAGCAAACCCTCTTTGGTGGGTGTGAACCTGCAGCCCTCCCCTCTTCCACTGAGGGCTGATACAGAAAAGACGCATCAGCTCGTTCCTGTCCTTGGCAGTGGGCTGAAGTAAGGGCAACACCTCCAAAGCTGCACTACAGTGATTGCCTTTTGAAGATGCCGGACACAGGTGAGCTCTTAACCGTCTACCTCCCTTGGTGCCTAACCACAGAGGAGAAGAAAGAAAAACTCTGCATAAGGCCTGTAGAAAGTCTTTGGATGAGACCCTGAAAAGCCTATTTGCCATAACATGTGACCAGTGCCATGTTGGCCTTGTCTCAGCTGGGCTGGCAAAGATCCTGTATACTCTGACACTGATACTGAGAGAAGCCTCTACTAAGAGAGAGAAAGGGATATCACAAGTATTTATCTCCTCAGCCTTTGGCAAACAGAGAGAGTCTGGAGTTCTATTGTATCCTCTACATTTGACACTGCTATAGACTCAAAGAATAGCCCCAAGCCAACAGGAGCTAGAAGTTATGACAGAGACATCACAGTGCTGATGTCTGCATGACGATTGGGTAAAGAAACTTTTCCACAACCATCAATACATATTCTGTGCTGCATTCCTGACATCCCACCACCTCCACCATCCCTTTCTCTTCTGGAAAGTGGGGTGCAAGTGTGTGTGTGTGTGTGGTGGCTTTTGTGGTTACGAGTGTTGGTGTACACTCCCTTGTCCCAGAGCTCTCATCTAAGGACAAAACCTGATGTGTTAGCTGTCTCCTATTTCTCTCAGATTGTGTGTAAAGGCATTGTGATGCAGTTTCTTTTTTACCTTTTTGATTCTTTTACTTATTTGGGGTTTTTTTCCTTTCCTTATTGGTGATGGGTTCAATAAACTGTTGTCTTTTTAGCAAAGATGCTTTGTTGCCTGTTGAACTCTTGGTGAGAGCTGGTTGCTGTACTTGAATTATAGGCACCAACCCAAACCAATTTAGACCCTCTCCCTAAACCACGTAAACTGACACAAAAATCCTAAAGGAAAATTGACATGTTTTCTCCTTGACTATCCCAGAAATTGACACCTTTTGGTAAGAACTTGTGCCTCAGCTGTGTGCCACGTGTCTGTACCTATGTTTGTTTGTTTGTTTGTTTGTATTCCTTTAGGCACATAGTACTGCTCGCAGTTAATTATTTTATCCCTGGCAATCTCAAACAATCTGTGTATGTTGCATGTGTGAATAAATAATAGTATTTGTGAATCTGTCTGTTTCTCATGAATGGAAACCAGACCTACAGCATAAAAGCTGTTTGTGAATCTGATGTCAGACCTATAGTATATAAATATTGCTGTTAATGAATCCTACTGCTCCCTTAGAGGGAGAACTGGTCCTACAGCATATGTGCTGTTTGTGAATGTTGGACCTATAGCAACACTTCCTAAATGGCATCCCTATTAAGATATAAATACATCCACAACTAACCCCTCTTATCTCTGAGGACTGGCTAGAAGGCAAGGGGGGTTATTCCTTACCAAATTTACCCTCCTTTTCACACAATATTTTTAAATTGGACTAGTCAGCCAGATTGCCAATGGCAAATTATCTGCAGAAGCATAAATGTGCTCTGCCCCTGGAAGGATGGAATGGGCTCAAAAGTTTGGGAGAAAATAAGAGAAGGAAGAAGTGGAACCAATTACTGTAGGACTTCTAAAAAAGAAAACAAGAAGAGGTGCTGCTAAGCAACTGATAGCCTACTTAGAATTTTTCTCAAAATTCTGAAATCCTTGTGTATTGTATCTGGAGCAGAAGTTGAATGCATTATTTACCCAGTTACTGTGCCATCAAGACCAAAGTCTACAGAAAATAGCTCTTGACTTCATAATGACATATAAGCATCCTCATCTACGGCCATACAGAGACAACTTGCAAAGGCTACTAGAGGACAAGAGTTTTACAGAAGAAATTGTTCATTTCAGTATTTCTGAGGAGACTGTAGTGGTGAAAATAGAGCATCTTCAGTATTTCTGAGGAGACTGTAGTGGTGAAAATAGAGCATCAACCAAATCTCATTCCTATTCTTATGAGAATTCTCTGTGGCAAAACGAGAAACAAAACAGGGACAAAAACACAGGGCAAGTCTTCAGCAAGCACTCACGTATCAATTCTTTTGCAATTTCTTGCCAACTCACTGTCAGAAGAGATATGGATGTTCTTGGATCTACACTTCGAAGCAGTGAAGCAATTCAGTAATGATCCTTGCCACACTGCAGTGCTTTGAAGTATGTCAGAGCTGGATTTAGCTGAAGTCCTGGCTCTTGGGCATCAGCATAGCCTCTTCAATGGTCTTGAAGCTATGTTGAAAAACATGGACCATTTGATTCGTCAGTACCTGCCTGAAATTCTACAGATTCTGCTCTGCATAACAGCTGTGGTATCCTGTATCTTTCAGCAAAGAGAGAAGGTCCAGCCTAGGTGATTAATCACAGAAACATAGAATGATAGAATGTTGGAGATTGGAAGGGACCTCGAAAGATCATCTAGTCCAATCCCCCTATCAGAAGAGGATCACCTAGATCAAGTTGCACAGGAACATGTCTAGGTGGATTTTAAACATCTCCAGGGCAGGAGACTCTACAACCTCCCTGGGCAGCCTGGTCCAGTGCTCTGTCACCCTCACCATAAAGAAGGTCCTTCTCCTCACTGAAGAATTTAAGATTCTGAACGGAAGCTTGTGGCAGAGCTTGTTTCTGGTTAAGTACAGCTTTAATGTGGAAGAGAGTGGTACGGTTTTCCATTCAGTGGTCAGAGAGTCAGTATTCTCCAACTTTTCTGCTCAAACTCATTCACACCCTGAGTAAGAATCTGGGTAATTTCTCCTTGCTGGCCAAGCAGCAGCTGGATCACCCAGAGTTTGATATACAGTCAAATGTGTTTGGTGTGCTGACAGCCAAGAATCTGAGCCAGTCTTGCGATGGGCATAGCTGGTAGTCTTCTCACCAGCCCAGATTTTGAACCCACAGACCAAGCTTCCAGTTTGAGTGTGATTGACTGTGTTATCATGGACATATATGCCAATATGACATGGCAGAAGAGACATTCAGCCTAGACTGCCATTTAGTTCTGCCTCTGGTTCCTGCCATAGTTCAGTACTTCAGCAAAACCATAGCTCTTATTGACAAAGCAAACTTGACTGCAATAATTTGGTGGCTGGTAGAAATCTACCATGTAGAAGATGTTTACAAGAAGCTGATCCAGCACATTTTCCTGGAGTCTGTGAGAAGGGGACTGAAGAGTAAGACTGAGAGTGTTCAGCAGGACTGCACGTCATTGCTTTGCTGCCTCATGCAGACATTTCCAACAAATCCTGAATTTCAGGATTTGGTGCAGTTGACCAACCACTCTGGTCCCAACATAGACTTCTCTGGGAACACAAACACATACAGATCCACATGGGGGCACAAGCTCTGAGGAAACTGTCTAAGTAACTCACTGAGAAAAACCTTGTGCTGTCCTTTAAATCTCTGCAGAAATACATCATGCCTTATGCTACTATTGCCATTTTTGATGAAAAAATACTGAAGCATGAAATATGGCAACAGCTTTGGTTGAAGCTGTTGGAGCTACCTGCCAGCACCTCTCATGGTCAGCATACTTGTACCACTTGAATCATTTCATCCATGTCCTGATTCATCAGAAGCTGGGAGTCAGCTTGTTGAAGACAGTAATGGAAACCTTTCAATTTGACCATGAAATTCTTGAAAAGCAGCTTCTGACCATAGAAAACCAAGAAGCTGGTGCTGCTGTGGACTTTGAACAAGTGGTGGGGAATGAAGAAGCCGTGGAGCTGGAGCAGAATGAACAGGAAGAGGAGGTCCCTGAGGAAACAAAAAGGAAAGAATCTTCTTGAAGAGCTGGCAGAGCCTGACCAAGCAGCTGAGCTATCTGAAAATGCTGAGCAAGTGATTAAACCTCTTTCTTTCCTACCCTGAAATAAGATTCAAGATACAGTTACATTCAGCATCCTGCCTAACTTGCACAGGTGTATTATTGCAAAGGTTAAAAGAGATGATGAACACAAGGTTGTGAAATCCAACACTGTGGATGGTAATGAAGTAGTTCATGTACCATTAGCTTTTGCAGTAGTCAAAATGATGTAGTGTCTTGTCCAAGAAGTGATGGAACCCAACCTGCAAAGCATCCTCTTGAAAGTCTGCACATTTCTGAGGAACAGATTCCAGGAAATCCATGACATCACCTGTAATGCTCTCACTAAAATCATGGAAGCTTTGGGAGTGCAATACCTTCTGTATATCTTAAAAGAGGTACAGCCCACTGTTATCCCTGGGTATAAGCTCCATGTGCTGACTTTCACTGTGAACCTGTTACTGAAAGGCATTGCTACCAGTAAGGGCTGTTTGTGAATCTGATGTTGGATTATAGCAACTGTAGCCAGTACCCTAACTGGCGCTCCTATTAAGGTATAAATCCAGCCACACCTAGCCCCCCTAATGTCTGATAACCAGCTAGAATGCAATGCATCATGCTCTCCCTTTCACCCTTATTTTAAAGAAAAAGTAAAGTCTACATTTACTCCATTTCCAGTTTATGGTAAATAATACATAAAAAACAGCTTTTGGTGGAACTGTACAGTTACTTTGATTAATTAAAAAAATACAGAATTACTTAGGTTTAGGAAACCATGAATTTGATTTTGGTATTTGATATTCTCTAATAACATGTACAATAAGTGCATCTTGCATGTTTCCTCCACAATGTATGTGACAGATTTACTTTGGAACCCTTATGTCACAGCACAATAGTTACATGCAATAATATAAAAATTTGCTTAATTGGCTAGATACCTTCACTACTATAAACTAATGTAAACTATAGAGCTTATATAGAAGCAGCTAGAGAGTTATCTGCAAAAATTAAAGCAGAAGGAGCAGAGCATATCACAGTTTATGATGTAAGTGAGGTGTCAGACTGGCACAGAATTTATGTGGATTATGTCTGGTAGTAGTTGGCTATGACAATGATTATGAAATAAAAAATAATGAAACATATTACAGAAAAATTCTGATTTTAGAAATCTAGAAAATGAGATCTGTATTTCTTCTGAATACAATTTAATGGACTTCAGTAAACTTAGACCACAGAGGAATGTGAGAATTTGGCTTTTTATAAATTATTTCAGTTTAATTTCAACAGAACATTTTTCTAGTGCATTCATGAGAAGATTACTTTTAAAAAATATCACCTGATCAAATTTAGTTTTAATCTTACCTATGAAAATAGAAATAGAAATCTTAACACTTATCCAGTTCTATCCTAAAATATTATGGTATTCAGAATATAAGAAAGGTAAGTAATTAATTATGTAGTATGTCATAGAATAGTAAGGGTTAGAAGAGATTTCTGTATATCAACAAGTCTAATCCCCATGCCACAGCAGATTCTCCCAACACAAATCACACAGGAACATGTCAGGTGGGTTTAGACTGTCTCCAGAGAATGACTCCACACATAACCTCTCTGGGCAGCCTGTTCCAGTGCTCTGTTCTGTTACCTGCACAGTAAAAAAGACTTTTGTTGTTTTCAAATTGAATCTCCTATGTTCTATTTTAAACCCACTGCCCTTTATCCTCTTGCTGGGCACCAGTGAGAAGAGTCTAGTTCCATTATCCAGACACCCTGGATACTTACAAGCTTTTATGAGATTTCCCCTCAGTCTCCGCAACACCGGGCAAAACATATCTAGCTCTCCCAGCCTCTCTTCCCAAGGAAGGTGCTCCAGCCCCCTGGTGGCTCTTGGGACTGAAGTAACATTATGCATAACTAACCATTCTAGGATTCTATGACACTTAAATCTCTTTTGTGGTTATGCCATTGAGTTGCATAGTCTTCCTACTCTGAATAAAATAATTCAGAAAAAATCTTAAATTGCCTAAATAGCTTAAATAAGCTATTTTCTCTTTTATGCACCAATGATACCATTTAGAGTCAACCACTGGTTCATTCCTGTATTAGTAGGGCATCTGCTGTATTCTCTGCTCCTGGGGGTGCACTGTAGATCACAATACAATTTTAATTAGATTTTTGGTATACACAAGAGAACTAGCACACATTACAGTAAAATTCCCAGTTCATCTGACGTGGAGTTGATTGCAATGTCTTATCCTGAAGTGGAAACATTTCTGTTGCTGACCACAGGTGAAAATGTTTTGAACATTTAACTGGAAGAATAGTTCAGACTATTACTCAGGAAATGCATGTGGGCAATGATGGTTGCAAGACTGGAGTCAAGCATCAAGCTACATCCGCCTACTTTGCTGTGCATTGTCATCAGCTAATATGATGTGTTCTGGACAAATTTTTTTCACTTCTTAAAGGATTTGGTACAATCATTTCAATCCTTTTAACTTTCCCTTTGAAAAGGAAACATGAAAGAAAAAAAAAGGGTCATTTTGACTTTATAAAGCTCACAAGATGTCTTTTGGATTTGAGAACCGATTCCCCTAAAGTTTAAGAACAAACTTCTCTAATTGAGTCACCCACAGAGTCATCTCTTGCAGTCCAGTCAAAATTTCTTCCTAAGGACAGCAATATTTATTACTTTTGCAGGAATGTCATTGGTTTATCAGCTTACAGCAGATTTTGATAATTTCTACTGTTCACTGTAATTTATACCAGTTACAGTATGAAGAACTGGAATCCCTCCAGCTTAGACAAAATGCAGAGATGCACTTTTCAGTTTTGGTGGTATTGTTAAACTTGTAATCATGGACATAGAGTGAAAGCTAGGTGGCTTTACAAGTGTTGGTATTGAAGCTAAAATAAATGTTTTATATACTTATTCATTGTTGTAGGACTGAAGTGATACTATGCATTTTTCTTTATAAAACAAATCTGATTTTCTAGAATTGAGGAAAGTCTTTTGCAAGTAAGTATTGTTTGAATTCATTATTCGTCATCTTGTACAGGTATTTCTTTGCCCAGCTGACAACAGAAGGAGACTACGGTATACTGTAGGAGGAACACAAATCTATAGTCAATGCAATACTTGAAGCTACTTATCCTGTTGTTGCTTTAGATACTCCAGATCACCATTTAAAATGTTTTTGGTAGCCCAAAATGATTTTAACATGTTAATACTTAACCATGGAAATGTGCCTTAATTATTTAGTTTGCAGTAACTCTTTAAAAATATCTAAGTAAGAATAAATTCAGAAGTTACAGATTTGTGATGCAAAAGAAAGATAGTTGTATTAGAGGAAAAGAAAACTGAAGAAATAGAAACCTCACAAAAAGTCTGTGACATAATTATTTTTACACGATATAGGTACACTGGTACATGCTGGCACTGTAACCATCTATTGCCTTTTCTTTCTTAACCTCTTACAAACATCTCAAAAGAATCCATAAACATCTGGAGAGAGCAAAAACTGTATTTCTCTATCTCCTCCAGGAACCAGTAGCAGATGTTCTGTGGTACTGGGTTTTACATTGTTACAAATGTTGGAATTAATTTAAAATAACTTCATTATAAAAAAGAAGGGTTTAAAGGCAGCTGAGACCATAACGTTCTTGTTGTTATTTACTTACAAGGAGGGACAAATGTTGATCTAATTAATTATTTAAGTGACTGCAATACTAACTTAAGGATGTCTGTAAGAGAATTTTACTCTCCCTTCATAAACTTTACAGGCTGAAATAAATTCTTGTTATTTTCATACTAATAAACTGTACTCTTGTGCCCAATTTGACATGCAGAATCCTAAAAAGTGGGATTTGCTTACAAGCAGTTTAAGACATTGAGTAAAAAATCCCTTTAATAGTCCAGGAAGCAGTTCTTTTCAAGTCAAAGACATACAAAATACTCAATAATTGAAACATTATCCTTTCTCATCTACATTTCTGCAGTTAAATTAACAGTGGCTTGTTCTAATAATGGGTATCTTGGACCTTTAATTTTTCCTACACCCAAAGGACTGTGAATAAAATACTGCATTTTGTCTGCAACATACATTTGGCCTTGTGAACTTGCAACAGTGGCTCCTAATTACTTACCATTTCATAGACAGTAAATCAACTCTACAGAGGGACAGAGATTTCACTCAGTAGTAGTTTTACATGTCAAATGTTTTAATATCTTTCAGAATGGTAAAGGAATTCTACCTGACATTTTGAGTTAAGCACCTCTGATACATACTTCTAATCCTGAGAAAGCTGGGACAACCTTGCAGGAGAGGTCAAGGGTAACAAAAAGGGCTTCTTCAAATACATTACAGGTAAAACTAAACCTAGAGGCAAAGTAGCCCCCTGCTGAATGAGGTGCGTGCCCTGAAGACAGGATAGAGAGAAAGCAGAGAAACTGAACACCTTCTTTCCCTCCGTCTGTACTTCTGGGAGCTGTCTTGATATCAAAGCCCAGACTGCTGAGGCCGTGTCCAGCACTGGGCCCCTCAGTTCAAGAAGGACACAGAGCTGCTGGAGGGTGTTCAGCATAGAGCAATGAAGATGATGATGGAAGTGGAACATCTCCCTTATGAGGAAAGGCTGAGGGAGCTGGGTCTCTTGAGCTTGGAGAAGAGGAGGCTGAGGGGTGACCTCATTAATGTCTATAAAGATGTGAGGGGTGGGTGTCAGGAGGATGGAGCCAGGCTCTTCTGAAGGTCATCTGGTGATAGGACAAGGGGCAATGGGTGCAAGCTGGAGCATAGGAGGTTCCATATAAATATCAGAAGGGACTTCTTCACAGTGAGAGTAACAGAGTATTGAAACAGGTTGCCCCGGGGGGTTGTAGAGTCCCCTTCTCTGTAGACATTCAAAACCCACCTGGATATGTAAATATGAAACTTGGGCTATATGATCCTGCTGTGGCAGGGGGATTGGAATAGATAATCTTTCAAGATCCCTTCCAATCCCTAATGATTCTATGATTCTAAATGAACATATCTAAAACTATTTGCATAAGCCAGGAAAAGGGTCACATGCTTCTATGAATGCTATTGAAAACCATCTGTATTAAAGTGTTCACATTAGGTAAATGCTTCTATTTGTACTTTTGCCAAAACAGTTTATAACCCCATTGTCTTGGTTTGGGAAGACAGGTATTAAATTCTTTCAATTTAAAGGCCTTCAGGCAAGAGATTTGGGAAAAGGAACAACAATTCTTTATTAAGAACACTAAGGAAATAACCCAACCGTACACCCCAAACAACCAGTCAGAATATAAAGTGTCCTAGGGGTCCCCCACAGAGCACAATAAAACCTGTCCCAATTTCAGTCTCTCCGGGATCGGCGACGGGGGGGGCAGTGGTGAGAGTTTCTCGGCTTCTCGGGGTGGCAGCTCCTCGGGGTGGGGGGGCGGCAGCGGACAGTTCCAGTTGGGAATCGCAGGGTTCGGGCGGCGGCAGCAAACAGCAGGACGAGCCGGGAAGGAACAGGAAACAGCCAGGCAGCAGTGAGCGAAAGAGAGACGAGTCCGAGAAAACTCTCCAAAAGCTCTCTCGAGAAGCTCTCTGAAAAGCTCTCCTGAAAAGCTCTCTGCTCAGAAGCTGAGACCCCCCTCCTTTTCTATAGTTCCAGTACGTGCAGCTTGGCACGGGGAGTTCGGTGTCCTGCCACTGCTGAGAAGTCTATCACAATGGGCAGGAGATGGGGGTCTTCATGACTCGTTAAAGATACTTAAAGGAAAAAATATAATTCTTTTTCTCTGACTCTTGGTATGTGCCCAGCGGCACGGCCCTTCCCGCTTCCCTCCCTGCTTCCCGATACCAGGTAAATTTTTCACAATGGGAGGAGATGGGGTCATCAGGGGGGTACTTAACGATATTTAACCTCACCTGGTTTTAACAATCAAGCCGGTACCGAGGCATTCACTCCCCCACCCTCCTGAAGTTACCAAAATAAAACCATACAGCTTCCCAATAACAGATGAAAATAGAATACAAACTTCTTGCTTCTATAACCCAGGACACCCATGCCTCTAAGTGTCTCAGAAATTCTCTTGGGAGTAGATGACTGTTTTGAGAAAGTGTGATGGAAATGAGGTCAAAGCCACAGAACAAAACCTAGAAACACTATCAGCATTTTACAAGGGAGAGCTTGAGATAATGTGCTGATGATCTAATGTCTGATCAAAGTTCAGTGAGCCTCATTTTCCTTCTAAATCTGTCCTTTCACTCTTCTCCCTTAAGTTCACAGTCTATTCTTTATCCACATGGCTGTGAGACCTGCTTTATTCTCATTATTTTCTCTCTTTGAAAAAACAGTGTAAAAATGTAACCTTTTTTCTGTTGGACCTACTTCTACCTAGAAAAAACATTTTTTGATGGGTAATAAAAGTGGCCTGACTGATCACTTTGTCACCTTTCCTTACTGATTCCTAATGCAGCAGGCATGTTGTGTGCAGAGTAATCCTATTCACAGCCTGTCCAAAGCTAATACAGCTCTCACATTACTTTAAATGTCTCATGAGAACAGTGGGATGAAGCTGCTAATAGGCTCCCTTACACATGCTTGCAGGTCTGGTCAGGCTGTCCTCCCTCTGTGAATCCCGTAGTAGCTCCCTGCTTATCACCGCCTCACAATTAAACTCTTTTTCTTCATTCAGAAAATTACTTTCTCATAATTATCCCTGTCTGGACTTGTTGTTATACAGAAACTCAGAATCTCTTTGTTTGAAAGAAACTTTTAGAAATTATCAAGTCCAATTGTTAGCCCAGCGCTGACAGGTCACTGCTGTCATGTTCTTAAACACCACATCTACACGTCCTTTAAATATCTCCAGGGATGGTGATTCCACCACTGCTCCAGACAGCCTTTCAGTAAAGAACTTCTCTTAATATCCCTCCCTAATCTCCCCTGGCACACCAGAAGGCTGTGCTGCCATTCAGTGTGACCTGTACAGGCTGGAGATTTGGGAGAACCTAAGTTTAACAAGGGCAAGTGTCAAGTCCTTCACCTAGTGAGTACAGGTTCAGGGTTGACCTGCTGCAAAAAAACTTTGTGGAGAAGGACCTGGGAGTCCTGGTGGACAGCCAGGCAACCATGAGACAGTAGCACATTGTTGTGGCCAAGAGAGCCAATGGTATCCTATGGTGCAGTAAGAAAAGTATAGCTAGAAGGTTGAGGGAGGTTCTTCTCCCCTTCTCTTCTGTCCTAGTGAGGCCCATCTGCAGTTCTGTGTTCAATTTTGGGCTTCCCAGTTTGAGACAAAATACTACAGGAGACAGCCATCAAAGGCCTACAGGAGCCTCTCATATGATGGAAGTCTAAGAAACCTGTCTCTGTTTAGCCAAATAAAACTGAGAGGGGATTACCAATTTCTAAAGGGCTGGGGCCAGGTACTTTTCAATGCTGCTTAGTGATAGGATATCAGTGGGTACAAACTAGACCAAAATAAGTTCCACCTAAAGAAGACCTTTCCCTTTCCCTTTCCCTTTCCCTTTCCCTATCCCCACAGCCCCCT
>VZRI01013690.1:0-79953 GCA_013397515.1 Upupa epops | reverse complement strand
GAGTAATCCGATTTTGGAACGGGGGGTTGCCCACAGACGTGGTTGGGTCACCGTCTCTGGAGGTGTTTAAGGTTAGGCTGGATGATGTGCTGAGTGGCATGATCTAGATGTCAGATATTTAGGTTTACTTGGTTGGTTTTAGGTTGGACTGCATGACCTTTAAGGTCTTTTCCAGCCTCATCATTACTGTGATACTGTGAAGTATTAGTACACACACAGCATATTAGCAAAAGAAGGAAAAAGTACAGCCCCAAACTTTAACCAATCTGCCAGACTGCCTGGCCACCTAGAATTAATGGATCTGAAAGATGAACATGAATGTCATGCTGAAAAAGGGTGTGGAAGATAACTGAGAAGTATAAAATTTCTAGAGATTTACTCATGGAGTACTTGGCAAAGAGCTTTATTAAAGACATTTCATCTAGCTAAAAAGGGACCTTTGAAGGGCTGCCTTTCCCAGGTCTTGTTTTGCACATGTAGGTGTTTAAACTACCAACACGTCAAGATGATGCTTTGCTGCTATTAGGTTGATAATAGTTAGGATAATAAAGTTAGCATAACAAAGATATTGCCATTTGGATAGAAGATACTTGAGTTGTCTTGCACACAGGAATACTGTGCTATTTATATTTTTACACTTTGAAGTACAGTGACAGTCACCGTATAATCATCTGTCATCACTAAAACATTCTTGAATAGTCTGGTACTTTCTGTGTAGCCTGACTCTCCACTGCTATTTCTGAAGTTAAAATGAGTAATCTTTGTTTTATTCTAATAAATGCTTTCTTCATTATTCTAGTAACTTGTATTGTGGGTGGGTGGTGGTGAGATACTTGAGGGCTGGCTGCTGTGACAGGAGGCCAAGGACTGCTCTGACAGACACAGCCAGGTCCAGTGGGCCAATTGTGGGACAGAGCTTAGCCCATTGGGCATAGGTACAGCACCAGCAGAAAGACATTTAACAAGGGGCAAAACAGTCACACAGGCTGAGAAGCAACAGTGCAAACACCAAGAAGGATGTTCTCCAAGTGAAGGAGTTACCCCTGCAGCCTCTAGAAAAGATGGCAGTGGAGCAGAAATTTCCCTGTAGCTGTTTCAGCGGAGAGGACCATGCCAGAGCAGATATCCATACTGCAGTCTGTAAAACAGAGCAGGCTGGAATTTTTCTGAAAAAAACTACAGTCCATGGAGAGCCTACACTGGAGCAGGTTTATCCAGGAGAACCAGTGTCCACACACACGATTTACTCTAGAGTAGAAATGAACATGTGCAGAAGAAGGAGCCACAAAGAGAACTCTTAAGAACTGACCACAACAACTCATTTCTCATTTCCCACTAGCCCTGTACCACTTAGGGTAGAAGGGTGGTAAAGTAGCCAGGATTAAGGAGTAAAGTGAAGTCTGGAGAAAGCAGAGGGAGAAAAAAAGTGGTGCTGACGTTTTTAGTTTCTGTTTTTCACTACCAAAATCTATTTCAATTGGCAACAAACTGTTTAACTTTCCACAAGCTGAGGCTGGTTTGCCCATAGACTGATAAGCAATCTTTCTGTTTTATCTCGATCCACAAGCTTTTCCATCCTACTTTCTTCCTCCTCCCATTGAGATGGAGGATGTAGAAAACGGCTGGGTTGGCAGCTACCTGCTGGCCCAACTACATCCACAATGACAGTAGGAAAGTCCATGGAAGGGGGACACAACATAAGTTACAGACCAATGCTTTCTTTACCTTTGACTGGCAAAATTTGTATTTATATTTCGTTGAGCAGGCTGGAAGGTATTTTCTCCCAAACAGGTTTGCTAGAATGAGCACTAGTTTTTCCAGGACAGATTCTGAAAAAACAGTTGAGCCTGTTTCAAAAGAGAAATGCTTGGGTGAGATGTGAAAGAGTAAAAAAAAGGGGTTTTTTCCTCAATATAACTCCTATTCAGGAGGTTCTTTCTCAGCTCCCAGTGTCATGACAGAGGTTCAACCCATTACATGCAAACCCTTTTAGTTTGAAGCAACTAATAATATGTTCAAATTAATACTATACTCCTATGTATGCACACATATCTCAGTGCACAGAATGGATTTGACTCATATAACGAGACATTAGTAGAACTTTATTTAATTTGTTGATATTCTGAGTGGTCATTCATCTTTTTTGCTACATGAGATTCAGGTCTTGCTCTGGAGTCAGCATTAGTATTTTTTCTATGTATAGACTTTTTCTTTATCTCATCTGAATGTTTCAGAAATAGCAAATTCAGGTGCATAATACTGGCATTATAGAAATAGGAGTATTCATAGAGTATGTAAAGGCAGAGGCCAAGAGTGTGAGGATGAAGGGTAGCCAAGTAAAAGGAGGCAGCAGCAAGAAAGCACCCAAAAAATTCCTGAACCACTGGGACTACAAGGCCTGGTAGAGACTGCACTTAAGATGCATAGAGTATTAGTTACCTTCAATTGGCCGGCACAATTTGTGGAATAAACCTTTCTCCAGAAAGCTAACATCAATAAAATTGGAAGGTTCATAGTACAAGTAGTACAAGTGCGTCACAAGTCCAGCAAATCCTGTGGGGTTACCTTCTTGATCCAAGTAGCCCTATTTAATTTAGAAGCAAAATAAAGAGTAGTTGTGAAAGATTAACTTAGACATATCAAATGGAAAATGATGGCATTCAGAATAGTTCTTCAACCTAATGCAGATGGATCTAGTGAGACCATTCAGGTTCCCCTGAAAGGTAAATTGTTTGTTCTTACTGAAAATAAAATCAGTAACTATTTGCGTATTTTCATGGCAGATGGAAATCTGCACAAAGAACTATACAAGATCCTTGCAAAGCACAGATCTTGTTTCACAGCTTTAGTGCTTATTTAGATTGAATAAAAAGTGCATGCAGCCCACAATATAAGATTTGATGCAACTTTCATTAAAAAGAACTATTAGCACAAATGGTGTTGACCTCTTCTCCTTGGTGACTGCTGACAACCAGGGGCAACAGTTTGAAGTTGAGGCAGGGGAGGTTTGGATTGGATGTTAGGAAGAAATTCTTCCCAGAAAGAGTGGCACTGGAAGGGCCTTCCCAGGGAGTGGTGGCGTCCCCATCCCTAGAGGTGTTGAAGAACTGTGTAGCCATGGTGCTTCACACCCTGCTTGAGTAGCAGTGTGGAGGGGGTTAGTTTGTGTTTTTCAGTCTCTCAGGTATTGAGGTTTTTTTGTTGGTATGGGCATAGTTGGACTTTGTGATCTAGGAGATCCTTTCCAACCAGGATTATTCACTGATTGTGTTTGATGGGATTACAGCAGTGTAAGCAGCAATATGTTGCTGCAAGATAGGTGCTAGAACCTTATACAATTTAAAAAAATAGTAAGACAGGCTCATGAAACAAAACTGCATTTAAGTCTCTACATTCCAGAACACCTCTCCTGTTGGAGATCAATCTGCATGACACCCTCTAAGAAATGATGGGAGTATACAAATAAGCGAGTATAAGTATACATAAGGGAATATCCAGAGAATCATTATATGCTTGCCCCTTGGTAAGTATTTTATCTTCCTTAAATTTTATTTAAAGCTTAAAAAATAAATTCAAATAAATTGAGAGAGGATATTAGGTATCTAGTCCAGGTTTTGTCCAGCTCTTTTTGGAAATGCTACTGATCAGATTTTTCAGCTGGAGTCTCTGATGCCTGGATCACACACAAGGGATGCACAGCAGAGGAGGTAGAATTGTTGGTTAGGGCTCTTACTGGGAGCAGGACTGGGAAACCTGAGCACACATAATTTGTTAATGTAATCACACCTCTGCTCACAGTCCTGAGCTGTATGCCAGAACAGAGTTGTGCAGGAAAGCTTTCAAAAACAGCATGCACCAAGTGGAAACTCTTACTATGGAGATATACCACCGCTAATGTTCAGTCTTCTTTAAGAGCTGCCTCGCATTAGAGATAGAATTCCTCCCGGCGCTTTGGAAATCATATCATCCTTATGTTTTAAACCCCTATCATTTCATAGGCAAGAATCTGCATATAGAATATAAATGCACAACACATATGTTCCTAACCAATTAGTAACTGCATAGGCCACACCATGAGACACTTCCTATTGAATTGATTCCATAACATCAGTAGCTCAGAATTAACTTCAAACACTCTAATTTCATCTGTTTTCTTAAATTTCTAACAGAATGAAATAGCCTCTTGCTATGGAATCTAAAAATATATGGTTCTTGAAATGAAAGCACACTAACCCAGATAAATGAAACAGAACTACAATTACGAGAATGAGGTAAAACCTACCTCTTTGACAAGAAACTGCAAGCAAAAGAGAAAATATATTTTTAATATTTCAGCGTATCTTTTTCTTCTGAATGACATCAATGAGTGCTGCAACACTGACAATGCCTGCATGAACAAATAGGAGGAAAAAAGACAACATTAGAAATCCAAGGGAATATGATATAATAATAATAATAATAAAAAAAAATACCCAGCTTTAATTCTTTGTGTCATCAGTTGGTTTTTAGAGTGAAAGTGTTGTGTGGGGATTATGTTGTAATTGTATATGGTTTGAATGCCTAGCTTCTGGCACTGCTCTTGAAAAGGTTAATCTTCTCTCTGTCAGGTGTGTGCTCTTTTTCTAAATTTACACTGAGGTTTGTAAAGTTAATTACAGGAAATACGTATAGATATCTAAAAGACACATTTCAATACCATTAAACTAGAACTAGGAAGATCTAGTTTCCCTACTTTCTTCTTTAGCACAGATGTTTACAAACTTACTTTGTTATCTTAAGAAGACTTATGTCTATGATAATTCAGTGAGTCCTTGAAAACAAACGTCTCTCTGTTGAAGTGGATGTAAAAAATAGATCATCTGAAAGTAAAAGTTCCTTAATAATAGAGGAGATCTCTGGCCAATTTATAATCATGGCCAGGGATTGCTCTTAACTCGCTGCATTAAATGGCAAGAATAAAGCCTTCACCCCACAGAGTTAGTATGGAGAGTGAGTATTCTGTAGAGTTTTCTCAGCTGAGCTAGCATTTCATAGCTCCCTTTTTACCAATGGAAATGTATTTCTTTGAATAAAGCTGAAACTTTAAATACTGTGAGATTTTCTGATTATCCAAGCCAATGCAAAAGTTGCACAGAACAAAAGTCAGTAAACATACCTACCTGGTAGTAGCATCCTTTCTCATCATAACAGTTATTGCAAAGAACAAATCCTTGAATATAGACTGTATGATACTGTGGAGAGGACAGCACAGCTACTAGGAGCAGGACAGCAGAGTATGCTGTTTCCTTGGGAGTCAGGTTGCTTCTGAAGTGCATAAATCTCTGCTTATGTGAAAGAGATTCTATTTAAAGAAATTGCTCATAAGAAAAAATATCAAACCTTTGCTCTGCCATCTGCTTTGTTATCAGCCTTCGAAGCCAACAGCATAAGTCTCAATAATAATGTAACAGTCAGAGGAAACTGGCCTTTCAACTGAGGTACGTTGGATTTGATAAGTCGTTCAACTTTGGGTAGCGGGATGTCATAGAAGAACACATTACCAATCATATCTTGTCCCCGTCTTCCAGCTCGTCCTGACATCTAAGAATCAAGCATTTAGTAATTTCAGCATGAAAATAAAAACATTATAAATTTAAAAATAAAATGCTAAGTTGTATATAATCTTCATAAAGCATTTTGAAATAATGATTAAACTTGTGGAAAAGAGGTTGCACCTCAAATATAGCCCATTTACAATGTGAACTTCCAAACTTGATAGACAACGTAAACACTAACCAGGATACCTATGTTACCTCATGTGTGTTTTTAACACTTATATCTCTTCAAGGTAGGTTTTAATTTATACTCATACACCAGCTTTGTTTTCAAGTTATATTTATCTCTGAATTATTTCCGGGTAGATTTGGGACAAAGGTAGTATAAATAAAAGAGCGGAGAACATGAATAAGGAGTTGAAAGAAGTTTCCTAAGGATGTATTCCCTTGCTTGGATCACCTGTTCTTGGTCAGGATCAATGTGGAGACTTAACTGGAGTAATATAATTTCTGTGCAGCAGAAAGGAGATGCCTGTAGGTTCCAGCTATTGCACAGATACACTCTGAGAGCTACCTGTCAAGTGATGCCATCAGCTGTGTTTGGCTCATATGTCCTCCAGAATTAGAGGCAAATCAGAAGTACTTCATGAAAATACAAGTTCAAAAAAGAGCACAAGTGCAAGAAACAGGGGCTCTTGAGGAGGTTACAGACCCAGCTGACCCAATACCTTGTTTCATGACTGGAGGCACACTGTTTTATTGCATTTGCAACCTCATCTATTGACAGCTGATTAGCATTGCATGAAGTCCCAATTCCCAGATGGAAGGAACTCAAATATCCCTATTAATCCAGTCAGCAATCTTTCTTTTTCTCGTTACATCCCTGCTGTATGTTCTACCAGCATATTTTCAAAATATCTGTAAAACCCTGGCTATAACAAAAGCTCTTTTGTCTTTTTGGCTGCCATAACTGAAAGACAAATCCAAGCCTTTAATCCATGAGCAATTGTAATACTGTGATAGCTGAAATGGGTTTTTCACTGCACACAGTGTTTGTGGGCTGGCAGTTCTGAAACATCAGTAAAGTCCCATTAAAAATCTCATATCCAGAAATACACATAATTTATTTTTTTCCTGATTTGAGAGTGGCGACAGCTACCCATGTTCTGTTCTTGCAATGAAAAGTAGGTGTTTTATTTCCAAACCTGTCTGTAATTCAAGGCATCTAAATAGACAGAGTCTTGAGCAAAGACAACAGATTTACATGGCATGTTGATTCCTAGAGCAAGTGATGAAGTAGCTGTGACGACCTATAAAACATCAAACATGACAATAATTTATTCAAAATTGCAATATCCAATATTATAAAAAAAAAAACCTGTAACTTCCTACTTAAATCACAATGGCAATTTTAATTTTTCCCAGCATTTTTCATATAGCTAAACCTGAATCTGATGAATTTACCCGATCAATGAATACATATGAATGTCACTCTTTAGTATAGGTCATCCTTGCGGGTAGGGTGGTACTGCAGAGGTATTTGGACTGGAGGAATGGGCAGAGGCCAGTGGGATGAAGTTTAACAAAGCCAAATACAGGGTCATGCACTTCAGCCACAACCCCCAGCAGTGCTACAGGCTTGGAGAAGAGTATCTGGAGAGCTGCCTGGCAGAAAAGGACCTGGGGGTGTTGACTGACAGCCAGCTGAACAGGAGCCAGCAGTGTGTTCAGATGGCCAAGAAGGCCAAAGGCATCCTGGCCTGTATCAGGAACAGTGTAACCAGCAGGAGTAGGCAGGTGATGGTGTCCCTGTACTCTGCACTTGTGAGACCACACTTTGAATAGTGGGGCCAGTTTTGGGCACCACAATATCAAACGGACATTGAGATGTTGGAGCAGATCCAGAGAAGGGCAATGAGGCTGGGGAGAGGTCTGGAAAACAGATCCTGTGAAGAGTAGCTGAGGGAACTGCTCTTGTTTAATCTAGAGAAGAGGAGGCTGAAGGAGACCTTAATAGCTCTCTACAACTACCTAAAAGGAGGTTGTAGCAAGGCTGGTACTGATCTCTTCTCCCAAATTACTAATGATAGGATGAGGGGAAATGGCCTCAAGCTGCATCAAGAGCGGTTTAGATTGCATCTTAGGAAGCAGTTCTTTCCTGAGAGTCTGGTTGGGCACTGGAACAGGCATCTCAGGGAGGTGGTAGAGTCTCCATTCCTGGAGGCATTTAAAACCCAAGTAGTAGGAGCACTTGAGGCCATGGTCTAGGGGTTGGAGAGATGCTGGGATGAGGGCTGGAATTGATCCTGGAGGTCCTATCCAGCCATGGTGATTCTATGTAGTCATTTAAGTTGGAATTCATGCTTATATTATTTGTTTGGAAACCTTCATGTCAGGTGTTTAAATAAGCATGACAAAGCAATATATTTTACCACTTATGAAGGGCACAATACATTTTTTAATTAAATACATGGATAAATTAGTGGGGTTTTTTTAAGTAATTGATCCAAAGTTACCAACCTTGATATATCCCAGCCTGAAGAGCATCTCCACTACTTGTCTTTCTCTAGCACTCATGGATGCATGATGATACCCAATGCCCTTGAGTGCCAGCTCTTTCTGCAGATAAGATCCTTTCTCAAACCTAACTCGATGAAAAATCTTCATAAAAGTCTATAAATACAAAGAAATGTTAAGTATTAACCACAGTCAGGTACTGTTAATGAAAAAACGTCCTCTCTGATAAAGTTCCAAGCACTACAGAGAAGTACAGCTGTTGATGATCTTCAGTGATCCCAAAGCGCAAAGTATACAATGGGTATGTACCATGAGTAGCTTCATTGTGAGGATAAATCCAGGCTATATACTACCATTTTTTTTCAGCTTTACAAATAGTGTTGTTACAATCATCCCAACTGTTGCATCACACAGCTAGTTGTAACCAGATATGGCCGCTTGCAAGCTCTTAACTTTCCTACTGAAACTACGGTTGCTTGTCACTATATCTTTGCTTTCGTTTGTGATTCCTGCTCAGTACCACCATCTCATCTGACATTGTCAGAAGCTTCCTTTTTCCAACCTCAGAACTAGCACTGAATTAATGAATTAATTTTTCAGGATTTTCTGCACTTCACTCTAGAGCTAAATGTCATTAATTCCAAAGTCCAAGCTACTTCAATGTGGAAATCTGTGTTCCTTCCATGCTGGCTGGCTGCAGTTCTGGAATCAAATTGAAATGGAAATAGTCCAAATTTTTCATGAAGTCGATGTGTACTGTTATGAAGTTTGACTGAATCACCTATTACATACATTTTATGTATTTATTCCCAAATCCATGCATTTTAGACACACAAAACCTAAGCCATGTTAGAATTATCAGTGAATTACTTACATCTTCATCCACTGCTTTAGGATCAGCATAAGTACATGCAGAAGTAGTCAGCTTTTTAAGTCTTTTCTCTAAGTGTTGTTTTGTACTTGAAAGAAGTACCACGTTTTCCATTTTACTGGGGCTCAACTTTTTGGTATCCCTGAATACAATACACAATTACAACTATTATTTCTATAATTAGCATACATTTCTTGATTTTACAATATTTTTGGGTGGAACCCTTTTAAACTGCAGGCTGAAACTTAGGTAGATTTGCCAATTTACTGGTAATGGTGGTAACAGCTTCATTTTACCATGGCTATGCAAAACAACAAGTTTAAATTCTTGATGAAGTAGTGGAGGAGTTAAGGTTATATACAAGTATGAAGAAAAATCGAGATGGCCACTGAGAAAATTAGTAAGATAACAAGATTGCACAGCAGAAAAATTAAACATGAGAGAAAATGTTTTGGAGATACTGCCAGTAAAGGTGTGGACTGTAAGGTTTCAGCACAAGATTTGAAGAAGACAAGAGAGGGAAAAGTATTTAGAGGCAAATAGTATTTAGAGGCAAAATACCAGTTAATTTAGCTAAGTTCATTATTTAATAATATTATGTCCAAAGAAAGCACAGTAAATTGTCATGATTAGGAGGACAAAACTTGATGATGCTTTACATTCCTGGCAATCCCAACAGTATAGCTGTATTTCACTGTATAATCCATACTCTATGACAAGACATGAAGAAAATTCAAGGTTAAGGTAAAACAAATCCATGTAAAAGGAGGACAGGAGTCATGTAGAAAGGACAAGGGGGAATGGTTACCAGTTTCTCTAGGAGAGAGCCAGACTGGATTAGAGACATAAGTTTTTCACAATGAGGGTTGTTAAACAGTGAAATGGTCTTCCAAGGGAAGTAGTGGATTGCTCAACTGAAGACAATGTTAAAGCTTAGCTTGATAGGGTTCTAAGCCACCTGATTAAAACTGTGTCCTGCTTTAAAAGATTGGGACTAAATGATCCCTGAGGTCCCTTCTAACCCTCAAACCTATGAACCTGTGATCCACCAGTGTAATCAGCCATGCTGAGGTTAACAATGAAAATGTTCTCTCACAGTAACTGAACCAGCACCAGGGTCTGACGTTACACTGTTTTTAAGAGCTGTGTGACAAAAGTTACTATTTGGAGAAAAGGCTGTTCTGGTGTCTTGATAGCTCAGTAGTAAATTCACACACATACACGAACACACACACACACACACTCATTCAGGTTGGAAAAAATCCCTGAGATTATCAAGTCCAACCACTAACCCTACTCTACTAAGGTCAACACTAGACCACAGCTCTAAGCACCACATCTAAGCAATCTTTAAACACCTCCAGGTGTTATGCCAAACTGACCAGTCTCATATACTCAGGTCTCTCTTTTTGATTCTTATGTTGTAGTGCCAGCACCTTACACCATGTCAGCAACACTAGTGTGTTCCTGCTGCCTGACTATACGCTAGGTACTGTTGATTGATATCTGTCATAGAGCTGCTCTTACTGTCTGTTTTACAAAAGCACAAAGAGGAGCAGGCGCTACAATACTGCAAGAATGTGCTGATGAAAGGTACATTCCCCAGAAAGAAGTTATCACAAAATGATGCTTTATCATAATACACAAGCTTTTTAATGCTGCACAGTTAGAATACTTACTCAGGGCTGCATTTTCCTAGTGTTTTATTCACTTTTCTTAGTTCGTCCTGTAAGCGTGCTATTTCCTTCATAGTATTGGGATCTTGTTCACTGTTTCGTTTCTTAATCAAATTCATGTATGCATTCTTGGCAGCACTTTCCACTAAATCCACATCAAATCTTAAAGTAAATAATATATATCAGCTAGGGGAACTCTAATAGAGTTGTTATTTATAAGTAACACTTATCATGATAGTCATTGAGCCTTATCATCTGACAAAAGAATCACTATAATCATTCTACTCATTAGGAGCATATCTGGCATCTAAGAGGAGGTAACCTCTTCTATCTTAAACTTTTTAATTCACAGTGCTCGACAACCCTCCTTTGCCATTTACTCTTTCTTTTTCCCCTTTGAAACGCAGACTGAATAATCTCATTTCCATCTCCCTTTGAGTTTATTTAGCCATATAAACTAATAAAGTAGTGCCAGCCTGTTCTTTTCCTTGATGGGTCTGAAAAAAGAAAAGCAAACTCTGATGTTTTCTTCCCTACCGCTAATGGCTGCAATTGCAATTTGGCTTCTACACCACTGATATCCACTCTCTTAGAAGCCACTGTTAATTCCATGCTCTCCTAATCATCATTCATCAATTGCTACTTAGAGAGAAAAAGCTTAGTAGTACCAATGAAGCTTAAGTATCAATCCAGTACTCCAGATAACTATCTACTTGTGAAGACTCCTTATTCGCTTCATCACAATTTCTCAGGACCGGTATATTTAGCTAGAGGTATTTTTTTTCATCTGCTTTTACTTCTGTCTGAGTCTTGAACCTTCCCTGACTACAAAGTCACTCATTCCATTCCACCCCTTTCCTTAGGAAATTTGCTCCTACACACACCCTTCAGAGCTCTAAATAAAGAGCATGCACTTTCCAGAAGTTCTACCAATTATACTGGGGCAAAGCTACTGAGAATCTGACTCTCATTTGAATGTAATTAATTTTCTTTCTGTTTTCTCAGATATCATGCAGGGGTTCTACCCTTTCCACACAGTAATTAAGCTGTCTCAGTTTTATTTGAGCTTCACCTTTAGTGCCATAAAGATACACAGATACATGAGTAGATAGAAAGTAAAGCCCTGCAAGGTCTGTGTTTCAAAGCAAAGGTAAAAAGTACTATATGAATGCTTATCTTATACGCACCTTTGTGAATTTATACACCACACATAAAAAACATGGAATATAAATACTTACATAAAAAATATGGCAGGCAACTTATCCATCTCATGTAATTTATCAACAAAGCTTGCAAAATGCTCCCATTTTTCTTGTTTGGGGGAATCCACAGGTTTTGGCTTAAGCTGATCCAGTAGCTCATTCACCTGACCAAGATATTATTGTGGAGATCTTAATGGCTGAAACTTCTTGCTGCAAGCTAACAAATATGAATACTCTATTTTCCTGCATCCTCTTCTATCAGTTCTATTTTCTTAACTCACAACACATGGCAATAGCCACATATAGTTGAGAGACTAAAAGGTCTGCAAGATGTCAGCTGACTTTGGTAAGAGCTGAAAATGCAAACTGTTGTAGCTTTCATGGGTATCATCACTGTGCAAAGAGTAGAGTATCACTAACATACTGACTATGCTAGATTCTCATGCTGAAGTGTCATATTTCAAGGTTTTTTCCTCAGATATTGGTTATTTTTCCCTTGTTACTGAATCACCGAATCCTCAAATTGCTTTGATGATGTAGGAGTAGGTGGCCTCCAGTGAAGGACTTTATTTTCTGCTCAGTGTTTTAATTTTTATCTTCACAAGGAAACATACAGTCTGTGGTTACACAGAACTTTAGTGTGAAGCAATAAACAGCAAAAAAGAGATAGAATGAAGAAGTAGAGCAGGACTCTATGTCTCACCTTCTCACTAATTGTAGGAGCTAGTTAAAGGAAGCAGGAATTGAAATCTCACAGCAGTACCAGAAGCCTGACTCCCAGAGAAGCTTGTGAAAATACCATCCTGAAATTGTGGCTTATGGAAACACCACAAATATTAGTGCTTATTTTTCAAGTATAGCAGCAGTTAAATCTTAGAAGAAACTTACATAATCATATTATTATTATATTAAAGCTGTAAATGTTAAGAAATCATCCTGTAACTTTTACCTTCTTTCTTTGGCCACACGCGATCCATTTGCTTAGTTCTTTCTTCAGTTCTTGTTCGTATTTCCTCACATCTGTCTTTTTTATTACTACTTTATTCTTGAAAAAGACAAACTCCTCAGGATCTAGCTCCTGCAAAAACATTAATACAAACATTGCACTGCTCTGTTACTTATTTATTTTTATGTGTTTTGTCCACAGCTCCTGACACTCACCCGTAGCCTCGGCCACTTCTGCCAGACTTTTGCCATCATGTCATAAAGCTGGATGCTCTCTCGTGGAGACAGAGAAAGATCTGAAGGAAAACCATAATTCTCAATCTGCAAAGAGTTTCAACAAAGATAAAATAAAGGAATCATTTTGATGGACATCAGATGGCCTCAATGTAACACTTGCTAAACAGTACTGACACGTATGTATTATGCTTACGTGATTGACTGTTAACACAGCACATGGATGACAATGTTCAATGGCAAATTCACTGCCCTTCAGAGAACACACATACTTTTCCAAATCATTGTATCTTTCTTCATACAAGACTGTGAAGAGACAAAAATGCTGTCATGATGCACTTGTTTTTTTTTCAAAAAGCAAGTACTTAACCCTGCAAGATTTGGTTTTTTTGAGAAGAAAAAGCAAAAAAGAATGTACTTAAGTTCATAAAGCCTGCTTACAGATGTTGCAGAAATAGCACTCATGTTTATTTCTTGGTTAGAAAATCTTCCGATACACACCTAGTCTAACCTGATATGATTTCTTTTGCTTTGGTAAGTCAGACTTGACTTTACATTTTCTTCCAAAGTTCATTTCAGAGCTTGAAGATCTTCCTTTTATTGTTTTTTCAGCACGTTGCCAATACCTTTTCACAGATTTTAACCACCTGCAGTGCAAAAACAGAATAAAGAGTTGTAAAAAGCTACAGCTGTAAGAGATGTATTACTATTCTCAGTGACTGCTATACAATTTCCAGTTCCCCTCTCACTAAATTCAGTGCAATTTACTCTTGTTTATCCCAGGGTATAAATAAAAGATGTGAAAAAGAGCCATTATTTACAAATATGGTGTGTCTTCTCATAGATGGGGCAATTCAAATAAATGTAAAAGCCTCATAAATTCCTCTGCACAGCTCAGTTAAAGGATCTGAAGGAATAGTAGTGCCTGTTCTCATTATAGAGTCATTCCAATATTGTTTTGTGTCAATTGGGGTAGCATAATATATAAAACAATATAACTCCAGTTTCCTCCCAATAGGAACTGGCCTTCCAATGTAAAACATCTCAGATCCCAATGAAATATACTCTCATGCGCAGAAGCCTTCCACACATACTCAGTGAGGTGTTCTGGGTTGCTGACAGTAGCAGAGAGCGCCAAAAACGGACATCGAATTGTCACCAGAAGATGTTCCCAAACCTCTGCTCCTATTTCACCACCAAGACAATGGACCTAAGTTCGGGGGGAAAATGAATAAAAGAATAGGAGAAATGTTCCTTTCAAAGTGCTCACCATGAGATACGAATTAACTGTCTACTAAATCCCTCCTCAGACAGAAAATGAGTCTACATGCCAATATTACGTTCACTGTTTGTATGCTATTCACTGGCATCACTAGTAATTAATTCTTTATAAAGCAAACAGTACAGAAGGAATTTTAGATTTAGCAAGATCATTGCATTAATCATTGTCTTTTTCCCTGGAAATACTGAATTATGTCAAATGTGTATGATCACAGTTGAAACTCATAGATTGACAGAATGGTTCACGTCTGAAGGGACCTTAAGATCATGTAGTTCCAATCACTCTGCCATGAGCAGGGACACCCCCGCTAGACCAGGGTGCTCAAGGCCCCATCCAATCTGGTCTTGAACACTTCTGGGAAGGGAACGGTCACAGCCTCCCTGGGCAACCTAGTCCAGTGTCTCAGCACCCTCCTCCTGAAGAACTTCTGACTTCCAGTCTAAACCTCCCCACTTCCAGCTGGAAAGCATTCTCCCTGTTCTTACCACTCTAAGGCCTTGGAAACAGCCCCTCCCAGCTTTGCTGTAACCCTCTTCAGGTACTGAAAGGCCGCTCTAAGATCTCCCTGGAGTCTCCTCTTCTCCAGGCTGAACATCCCCAACTCTCTCAGCCAGTCCCCATAGGAATGGTGCTCCAGCCCTCAAATCATCCTTGTGGCCCTCCTCTGGACACATTCCAACAGCTCAATCTCCTTCCTGTGTTGGGGGCTTCAGAATGCTCTGTTTATGTCACTGAGACTACAGTGATGTATTCAAGCTTTTCAGTTGACTGACTTGAGAGGAATAAAGGAAGTTCTTGATAGCTCTAACTGAACTGTATGTCCTCTATAGGATTAAGATTTTTTTCAACAGAGTACATGAACACTATTGGCAACGCCAGGAAAAAGCAAGGAAATCTGAACTAAGATTTCTCAAAGCTGTTTTTTTGTTTCACCAGCAGCAATGTAAGTAATGAAAAAATGAGTCACCAGCATTTTTCCCCCTCAAGATTTTTCATACATTTGTTAGGTTGGTTTCTGTGAGAAGTGCCTACCTCATCAAAGATGACATATTGCATCCGTTCAGTCCACTTCTGGCAATGAGGAGACAGCATCAAGATTTCTAAACACTGAGGCACAGTCACTAGTATCTAAGAAGAAAGGTTTGTAAAACTTTATTTTCAAGTCAACTGACTAATCAACTACAAGCACATTCTATATTTTCAAAGGA
Organism: Upupa epops; assembly: GCA_013397515.1. Classification (NCBI taxonomy): domain Eukaryota; kingdom Metazoa; phylum Chordata; class Aves; order Bucerotiformes; family Upupidae; genus Upupa; species Upupa epops. The sequence goes on along the minus strand of VZRI01013690.1, from coordinate 64,484 downwards.
TTTAAAAATACATAGGTATTGAATAAATGGATGGATTATTTGTCACTGTTGTCCTCAAGAACGACATGAAAATGAACTCACTACAGGCTGGTTAGCCTCACCCTGATTCATGGGAAGGTAATGGAGCAACTATTCCTGGAAAGCATTTCCAAACACATGAAAAAGAAGAAAGTCATTGGGAGCATTGACCAAGAGGAAGTTACACTTAATCAACCTTGACCAATTTCTGTGATTGAAACTATTGGCTTGGCAGATGAAGCAAGAGCAGTAGATAATGTTAGCTTTTAAGACTTTTGACAATACTATATGTAAGATCCTCACAGAGAATCTGTTGAAGTATGGGCCAAGTGAACTGACACTGACATGGATTGAAAACTGGTAGAATGTCTAGGCTCAGAGGCTGGTGTTCAGTGGTACACAGTCTAGCTGGAGACCAGTATTAGTGCTGTATCCCAAGAGTCAACAGTGGGTCTGATTCTGTTTAGCATCTTCATTAATGATCTGGATGATGGGGCAAAGTGCAGCCTCCTTAGGTTTGCTGATGACATCAAACTGGGATGAGTGCTGGATACATCAGAGGGTCACGCTGCCATTCACAGGGACCTCAACAAGCTGGAGAAATAGGTTGACAGGAATGTCATGAAGTTCACCAGGGAGATGTACAAAATCATGTACCTGGAAAGGAACCATTCCATGTTCCATCTACCAGTGTATGCTGGGGGCCATAGTGCTGGGAAGTAGTTCTTCAGAATTGGACCTGAGGGTTCCAGTGAACACCAAGTTGAACATGAGGCAACAATGTGCCTTTGTGGCAAAGAAGGTTAATGGAATCCTGGGAAGAATCAGGAGGAGTGTTGCTAGCAAATCAAAGCAGGGGACACTTCCCATTTACTCAGCACTGATGAGGCCACATCTGGTGTCCAGTGTCCGATTATGGGCTACCCATCACAGAAGAGACAACCTAGAGGCCTTCTATGACTACATTAGTGCATAAGTGCCAAGTTGCAGTTGTATTCTATCTGGACTTATGGCACCTGCTGTACACTGGCAACCAAAGGATTTCAAGAGTTTTCTTTAATCGGAACAAGTGATCATGTCCCCTAAGGAAGAACAGGCAAAGTTGTATGCCATAGACTGAAAGTTTCCAGTAAGCAATACAGGAATACTTAGTTGTCTTTTTTTTTTGCAATGGCACTACTGTTATAATTAGAATTAACATTTTCAGGAGCAAGATGGCATGCACAAGTCATTATTATCATGTCTTAAAACACCCATCAAAATATACCTGACAATTCATGACATCGTGGCAATAATCTCGCGTGAAGGATCCACACACTACCAATCCATCTGGAAGTGTCTTGGTGAATCGACTGTATATAGTTCCCACCACCTGGTTCACCAGGGCCTGTAACAAAGCAAGCCATTAACAGAACTAGACAGTGTGTGTCTAAAGGCATATGATACCTCAAGACACATAAAAGCATCAGTTTTGACACTGATACTACTGTACTAGACTATAATGTTCTATGTAATGTACTGCTGAGACTAGATTGTCAGCATGTTAACTTTAACAAGATATGATAGTTGATTTTCAAATATACTCAAATGTGTTCAAAGAAATGTAGTGTTTTGTAAAGTGAGTTATCAGCAAGCACTTTAATGATCTCAAAGTCCTGAGGCTTCAAGGACAACACATTTCTTCACCTGGACTCATATTCAAATGATGGCTTTGATGCCCAGCTTGAGTATAACCACCAAAGAAAAAAGTATTTATAGAAAATAATTCATAGAGATTGCTATTGAATAACAGTATTTGAAATTCACTCTGCAAAAGTCTTATCACCAGGCATTTAAACAAGTTTGGGAAGAAATTAAAGCATAGTGCCTTAACACTTCTTAGAATCATAGAATGGTTCAGGTTGGAAGGAACCTCAAAGATCATCTAGTTCCAACCCCCCTACCATGAGCATGGACACCTCCCACTAGACCAGGTTGCTCAAGGCCCCATTTAAGTCAGTTTTCACTATTTTAAATATTAAGATATAATTCTCATTAAAAAACATCTTACTGCCTTTTCTCTTGAAGCACCTAATGGTAAATTCAACTAAAAAAGACAACATAACTTGCTTGGGTCATTGTTCTGTTCTGGTATTGCCTTCACCATGCTGGTGGGCTTTGGGTATTCTCATCATTTACCTAACATGCTACTTACAGGATTTTTCTATGTATTTGTGTTTCTGAAATTAAATTAGTTCTAGATAGTGATAGACAAAAACTTGCCAAGCACTAGCAGTTTACTGAGCATTAGAACAGGCTACCCAGGGAGGTTGTTGGAGTCTACCTTTCTGGAGACTTTTAAGACCTGTCTTGATGTAGTTCTATGTAACCTGTCTTAGGTTTTGTGATCCTGCCCAAGCAGGGGGCTTGGACAAAATGGGCCGAGGCCAATTGTATAAGGGACAATAAAGCCAAGTGCTGGATCCTGCATTTTGGTCACAACAACCCCAGGCAATGCTACAGGGTCAGGGATGAGTGGCTCGAAAGCTGCTCAGCAGAAAAGTACCTGGGAGTGCTGGGAGACAGCCAGCTTCATATGAGCCAGCAGTGCCCCAGGTGGCCAAGAAGGCCAACAGCATCCTGGTCTGGACCAGGAACAGCATGGGCAGCAGGAGAAGGGAAGCTCTTGCACCCTTATACTCGGCCCTTGTGAGGCTTCATCTCAAGTACTGTGTCCAGTTCTGGTCCCCTCATTATAGGAAAGACATGAAGATGCTGGAACAGGTCCAGAGAAGAGCTACCAAGCTCAGGAGGGGTTTAGAAAACCAATTGTGTGAGGAGAGGCTGAAGGAGCTGGTCAGGTTTAGTTTGAAGACTGCTTGTTGACTGCTAACAGAAGCAGGGGCAATGGTCTGAAGCTGAGGCAGAGGAGGTTTAGATTGGATCTTAGGAAAAAATCCTTCGCAGAAAGAGTGATTGGGCACTGGCAGGGCCTTCCCAGGGAGGTGGTGGAGTCCTCATCCCTGTAGGTGTTGAAAAACCATGTAACCATGGTGCTTCACAACCTGCTTGAGTGGTAGCATGGATGGAGTTAGTTTGTATTTTTCGATCTCTCAGGTGTTTAGGTTTTTGCTGGTGTGGGGATGGTTGGACTCTGTGATCTAGGAGCTCCTTCCCAACCACGTTTGTTCTGTGATTCTGTGACTCGATGACCCCTGGAGGTCCCTTCCAATCTGTTATCTGTGTAAATATTTTGAAGGCTCATTCTGTTAACATGCTGCTTCTAATAAATGTAAATGTAAAACAGAATGTAAAATCCCATTTTCAATAGATTTCAACTACACTTACATCAACTACATTGCAAAACAAGTTACCCAAACCTTTTGAGAATCATTCTGAGAAACATAGTCATACATGCAGAATATGTAGTAGGATGCAGCCTTACTTTTGTAGGAGCAACATATACAACTACTCCTTCATTGCTTGTTTTCAGAACTTTTTCCATGCAATAGTACGATGCATAAGTTTTTCCTGATGACGTGGGAGCAACAATCACTGCAGACTCATTATTATCTACAGCATCCAGAAGTTCTCTCTGAAAGAAAAGCAGTTACTTAAGTCAACACTTTTACTGAGTAAACCAGCTCTTTCTGAGAAAGCACCTTTTATTTTTGCTTCTGCATGTTACATATAGATTTTAGGCTACAGAAATGCAGAGTGAATCTGTTTGGTTTGTGATTCTATGCTGTTCTCTGAAACTGGTAGTGTGAAAAAATGGACCCACAAATGATAACTTGTCTATTTCAATCATTTACTCTGAGATACTTATACCAGAACAATTATGGCTAAACCTGGATTTATTCAAACTGAAAAATAAATGCAGTTAGCCCAGCAGTGTATAATAAGGTTGCAAAATCTGCACTGTTCTATACAAGGCAGCAATCTTTTTTCTATAGTAGATCTCAGTTGTGCCTCTAGCATACAGTGTTCATTTCTTTGTTTTCTTCCTTACCATTGTCGTCATCTATGCAATTTTACCTTGCATGGGTCTATGAAAGGATGGGGGAAGGTGTACAGAAAAAAAACACAGAAATTGTGTTAAGGTGATCTTTATCAGCACAAATGCCAAGTTCCAAGTTGTTTTTCAAGCAACTGCCTGTTTTGCAGATATGAATATGCAAAGCAACAAATTCAGTTGGTTTCCCCACTTCATTAATAAAAAAACCCTCAAGTTTGACTTCTCCTGCTTTAGACAAAAAAGTTATTTCTCAGTTCATGCTATGGGTAACTCTTTAGGGACAAATTCATAGATTCATGGAATGGTTCAGGTTGGAAGGGAACTCAAAGATCATCTACAAGGCCTTGCAAACAGCCTCTTCCCAGCTTTCCTGTAGCCCCCTTCAGGTAGTGGAAGGCTGCTCTAAGCCCTCCCTCGAGTCTCCTCCAGGCTGAACATCTCCACCTTTCTCAGCCTGTCCCTGTAGGAGAGGTGCCCCAGCCCTCCACTCATCCTCATGGCCCTGCTCTGGACATGTTCCAACAGCTCAATATTCTTCACCTGTTAGGGGCTCCAGAACTGGATGCAGTACTGCAGATAGGGTCTCACAAGAGCAGAAGAGAGGAGGAGGATCCCCTCCCTCAATCTATTGGTCATACTCCTCTAGATGCAGCCCAGGATGCGGTTGGCTTTCTGGGCCACAAGCAAACATTGCTGGCTCATGTTTTTGTATCAACCAACACCCCCAAGTCCTTCTCCTCAAGGCTGCTCTCAATCTGTTTCCCACCAAGCCTATATATGTGCCTGAGATTGCCTCGACCAAATGAGCAGAAGATGAACAGTCAAAGATTATCCCAATGGGGTGTTAGCACCACCAAAATTGAAATCCCATGGATTCGGCATTTCTTATGTTCAGTGCAGGAAATCTCTCAGTGTACAGAGAACATATAATACAGTCCAAAACCTACCTGCTGAATTTGTTACACTCATTGCAATACTAAATCTGTTAAACAAGACTATTTTTAATAAGTAGTGTAATCATGTATTCTTGAAAATGGAAACTAAACAATGAAAACTGAAAAAACCAACAATCATTTCCACTGACTTCATACAGTTTGTGTCCCTTACCTGCCATGTATCTGGTATGAAATGTTGCACTCGGGGATCCGGATCATTTCTTTCTTCTCTCAGCAAGTAGTAGTCCATGTACTGTATCTGAAAGCGGGCTGGACCTACCTCGACAGCGTATTTCCTTTTTGTCTGGTCATTACTTCCTCGTGTCTGTAAAGTCAAGAGAAAATTCAAGTTGGTTTGAAAGGTAGTAAGACATGAAAATATAGCACATCATTTGCTCTGTGAAGCACTGCAAACTTTGTAAAATATATGAAAGCACAGGTGATTTTAAAACAATTTTTTTCTATCTACACCCTGTAGCCCTATGTCAGTGTCATATAACCATATTTGGTTACAACATCTGATCCTGAAAACTATATAGAAAAGAATGTATGTTACAACATACACTAGAAGATCAGGAAATCACACTAATTTAGGTTGTCAGGGATGCTTGGGTGTCAATTAATTCAACTCAGCGCTAGAAACTGGTGCAGTTATACCAGGTCACTCAGGGCTGTGTTCAGACGAGGTTTTACTGTCTCTAAGGATGGAGATTTCACAACTGTTTTCAACTTCTCCAAAGGAACACTTTCAGTTAGTTCTGAAAATGTCAGTATTTTCTAAAATTGCCCCAAGTTAGCAAAAGTAATAATTGGAAACAAGAATTTGCAAAAAAGCTAATAGTTCCAAAACACACTGACTGATCTAGAGGCCTTCTGAGCAAGACACATTAAAATTGACAATGTATCACCTCAACCCTTTACAACAGACCTAAGCTTCTTGGATTCTGTGATTTTACCTCCTGATATGCAATATACTGTATTTGGGGCACTAAACACCCTTACAATAACTACGTAGCCAAGAGCAAGCAATCGTTGCACATTAGTTGAATTCACATAGAAAAATAAACATAGCATTTCCACTCTTCAAGGGAAGAAAATTTCTTACAGAACAATCCCTCAAGGAAAAATGATAAACCCTTTTCAGAAATAAGCGTTGAAAACTTCCTAAGCCTACTGTGCCTCAAAAATGAGACACTGAAGCAATTTATTGGCTTACAGGTCACTGTCATATTCCTTCCTTTTGCTATTGATTTCATATCTTACTAGCTATAGTTATACGTTCTCTCTTTTGTCTGAGAGTCAATTAAGCATCCCCTTTCCCCAATAACAGTAAAGGTATCACACTGCCTTTGACAGCTTGCTAACATGAGGAGAAGATAAAGGTTAGTCTGTTAAGAAGTTACTTCAGAGCTAAATTCAGTGTAGGAGCTGGTGGTCTCTGCCATTGGAAAGCAACAGGTCATTTAGCTTTTGACAGTTATTTCTGAAATGTAGAGTTCACCTGACATGATGAATTGAGCAGCAGGTAATATCAGAGATGTATAAGGCAAGTTAATCTTGATGCATGTTTCCAAGGGTATCTGTGTAGCCATATAAAATTCTATTTACTAAAGGGGGAATGGCCTACTGTGCAAGCTATCCTCCACATCAAGCAGAGAAAATAAGCTAAAAATAGGTCTTCTACATACTATTCAATACATAATAAAACTGCTACAGATCCAGTTACAGTAGAAACTTTACAGTCTGTAATGTTACCTCATGAAGTAGAGAGCATGCCAAATTGTCAAAACCAAGAAGTCTTAGATATCTAGTCAGATTTTGTAGATGTGTTTTATCCAAGAGATCTTCATATTTTTCAAGTAGGATATGAATTCTCCTCATGACCTGAACAGCTTTGCTTAAATCTTTAGATTGGTTACCTTTGAAAAACAAAAGCTTACAATTATTTCAGAGCAAATCATATCACTGGGAGTCTTCTGATATTAAGTAGTTTTAGTACAGACCTTTTCTCTCCAACCACATTTATGACAACTTGAAAATTAGTATTATTCAAAGACAATTAAACACAAAGATAACCCACACTCTTGGGGCAAGAAGAACCACTGAAGACCAAGCACCCAAATAATTCTATCTGCTTCTACACATTTGGCCATAAGAGGGTGTCATGTTTTTGATATCTAAGCAATAACTGAGCTTTCCCTTCACAGCTATCTGACCCACTCAACCTTATGAGCAACACGTATCACTCCAACACTAACAACTCTTGTTAACATATTCAGAGCAGTGTACATTTGGACTCTCCTGAGCACTCTGACTGAACAAGTCAATTTTGGTAAAATAGGAGGCCACGAACCATGGTAGCACTGATTTCTTTGCAAATCATTCAGGCTGAGATAACCCCATTAGCTAATTAAGGAACCCACTGCAATATATATACCTTTTAGAGTACATGATACAATATCATTAAAGATACATATAATAAAAGAAAATCCTTATCTACGCAATATTTACACAGCAAAACAGAAAAGCAGCAAAATCTAATTTCAGAGTACTTTATGGCTGACTCAAAGGATCTTGGAATTGCAAAAGGGGACCATAGCCTATTAATTTTTAATAGCACCTTTCACACACCTGAAACAGAGCTGTATTCACATCTTTATTTCAGCTGAGAAAGCCTAAGGTCAATCACTCTCTTGGTTTAAAGGCATGGAAATTGGATAGCTTACATTAATTTGTCTGTCTTACCTTGCTCTCTGCAGTGTTCCTTCCACACTTGTACACAGGCAGACAGTCCCGTCATTTCTACACTGAACTTCACAGATCTACTTGTCAGGGTCTTAAGAAATTTCTCCAGCTTATTTATTCCATCAATCAGATTTGCTTTTATTGCATTTTCAGTTGCTAGACACAATGCTTTCCATTGCTCCTGTTCTTTCATTTCTTCTTTCATTCTTAGTCTCCTGTTGTTTTCCTCTGCAATTATTTCTGCTTTACTTTTCTATCGAATAGATCAAATAAAATGAAGACAGTTAGACCTAACCATCCTTGTATGCAGGCATAAAAAAATCTTGTATAAAGCAAGCTAATCTATACACTGATCAAAACAAATACATTACCATTTCAATTCATCTGTGTGATGTTTCATGTTTTGGGAATTGTTTAAAATAACACTTCATTTTGAAGGAGATATAATTCCTGAATTCCAATATATGTTGCTCAAGTGAACTTCCCTAGGCTTAATTTTAAGCCTACATTAAATTTCACAGGTACAATAAAAAAGTAGACATACTGAAAAATAAAAAAGCAGATATCTGAGAGCTAAATGTCAAGTTTTATACATGGGGAAATAGCCCTTCTGATCATATTGAAATGTCTCTCCACCAATTAAATAAAGAGTTCACTCTTACTTGAAAACAGCAGTTAATTTATACACAGATTTTTACATGTAATTTAACAGTTCATAATCTGTAATCTATAGTATAGTTCACTATAAAATATTACTCAAATTTCTACTGCTCAGTAATGTTTATGGGTATGTATGTTTATAGGAGGTTCCACATAAATGTGAGAAGAAACTTCTCCCCAGTGAGGGTGACAGAGCACTGAAAGGGGCTGCCCAGGGGTGTTGTGTAGTCTCCTTCTCTTGAGAAGTTTCAAACACGCCTGGTCTGTTCCTCTGTGACTGGATCTATGGGATCCTGCTATGGCAGGAGGATTAGACTGGATTATCATTTGAGGTGCCTTCCGGTTCTTAACATTCTGTGATTCTGTGTCTGACAGTGTTCAAGTATTTAGGATGAACTGCAGTATCTACATGAGCCTTCACATTGAGTTTCCAAATAGTGCAGGGAAATAAATAAAATAATACTTCCACCAGTAGTCTCAGTAGTTTTTTAATGTAAAATTAAACTGATGAACTGTACTTTCCTCCATTCAACATTACAGTTTTGGCCACAAGGAAAAAAAATCAGCCTTTACAGAGTTTGTATTTATTAACTTTTTAAAATTATTTGTGTCTGTTAATATTCACCAGTATTTCTAACTAGGAACAAACAAAATTCTGTGAAGTAGCTAATTACATTGGAAACACATGGCAATTTCTCAATTTCTTCAACTGAGAACTACTAGTGCATTCCGAATGCAAAAGATCAGCTGTGGGACTCATATAGTAGAAATTATTTCCTGGATAATAGAAACAAAAGATTTGGAAAGAGCAGCTTGAACATACTCACATGCTTTTTTTGTGTCTTTTTGACAGCAGTATTAGCATTCTTTGCCACATCGTCTTGACGTACAATGAATTTTGAAGTGCTCTCTCCCAAAGTACTTCCATAAAAATGATAAAAAGTCTGTAACTTTTGTATTTCTCTTCTTTCTTGAGGATCCTTGGATTTTGCTACAAATAAATATAATTGCTTAAAGAAAACCATGGATAGAATTCCAAACTAGTCTGTTTCAAATAAAAAGTAACTGGGTAATGAATAAAGTTCCAAAATGTTCCTCCATGACCTAACAGCCAAAATCACATTTTGAAAGAGGCTGGCTACTATAACAGAATCAGAAAATGGCCAAAGTTGGAAAGGATCTTAAAAATCATCCAGTTCCAACTCCTCACCCTGCATAAGCAGGGACACCTTCACTTGAGCAGGTTACTCAGAGCACCATCCAGCCCAACCTTCAACTCTGCCAGGGATGGGGCAGCCACAACTGCCTTAGGCAACCTGTTCCAGCATCTCAGCACCCTCACAGGAAAGAATTGTTTCTTGATGTCCAACCTCAATCTCCCCTTTTCAAGTCTGGAACCTTTTCCCCTCACCCTCTTGCTTTCTTGTAGCCCCTTTCAACGACTGGAAAGCTGCTAGTGAAAGACAATAGCACTTTAAATTTCTTGGTAAACACCTAACAGACTCAAACTCAAGCTGCTTTAGGCACCACAAAAGGAGTGGAAAACCTCACAAGCACAGAAAGAAATTTTAACTGATTGAGCAAAATGTTTTGGCTTCTTAAAAGGTCCAAAAAGTTAAGCAGGTGGCACTATGGTTTCATAGGCCAAGTGATGCAAAGACCTCCTCAAGAAACATTTCTAAGTCACCAAATGAAAACTGTAAGTAACACTTGAAGAACCCACAGTAATCCATGACCTTTCAGCAGCTGGTATGTCATTCACAGTTTAATTCACTGTACAGTGCAAAACAAGATGGGAACCTATTTAAGAGAAAGTTTTAGCTGTTTGCTGCTGTGTACAGTTTTGTATCCTTTATTTAATGTAAATGCACAAAACTAAGATAAAAGCAAAATCCATGGAAAAAACCTGCAATACATAATATCAAGAATAGTAAGACATACTACTTCTGTTTATTTCTAAGGTGGTTTTAGTGGGATACAGTTATATTCACAGATTCCTAGAATGGTTGAGGTTGGAAAGGACCTTAAAGATCATCTAGTTCCAACCCCTCTGCCATGAGCAAGGACACCCTCCACTAGACCAGGGTGCTCATGGCCCCATCCAATCTGGCCTTGAACACTTCCAGGGAGGGGGCAGCCACAACCTCCCTGGGCAGCCTGTTCTAGTGCCTCAGCACTCTCAATGTAGAGAATTTCTCCTGACTTCCAGTCTAAACCTTCCCTCTTCCAGCTTGAAATCATTCCCTCTGGTCCTACCACTATAAGCCCTTGGAAACAGCCCCTCCCCTATTTTTATAATTGCTAGTATGGGGCTATATTTTGGATTTGGTGTTTAGTTACTGCTGAGTGGTGCTTATGCAGAGCCAAAGCCTTTTTAGCTCCTCACACCTCCCCACCAGAAAGTAAGCTGAGGGGCACAAGAACTTGGGAGGGAACACATCTAGGACAGCTGACCCCAAGCTCTGCCATATGATCCCATGCTCGTGCTATACGACAGCACGCTTGCTAATAGAAGGGAGGGAGGGGGCGGGAGATGTTTGGTCTTTTTCTTCCCAAGTATGTTACTGATGATAGAGCCCTGCTTTTCTGGAGATGACTCTGAACACCTGCATGATGGTGGGATCTAGTGAATGGATTCCACATTTTGATTTGCTTGCATGTGCAGCTTTGGCTTTACCTTTTGCTTTATCTATTCAACCATCTCAATCTCAACACGAAAGATTTCCTACTTTCTCTTCTGCCTCCCTCTCCTATCCTGCATGATGGGGGCAGTGGCTGTGTAGTGTTTTAAATTCTGTTCTCAAAGGTAAGATTGGCTCTGTGTACACTGTGCTAACATCTGAGCAAACTTTGCACATGCACAGATGTATTTACTAAGATTATCCAAACCTCATATCTAAACATTTGACTGTGCATAAACATACAGTTTGCTTACATAAATCTGTGAAGCATTTCCTAAGCAAAACAGAACGTGTCATGAGCATGTGACCTGGAGCACTGACTCTGTTATAGTCATTAGACTTAGTAAATAAAAAAATGCATACATATAATGCAAAGGCACATCAGTTTAAGTATGACATAGTTATTGCAGTAGCTCTACTTTGGCAATAAGAAGAGCTTGTCCAGTAAGACATCATGTTCTAGTCAACACAGACATATGGCCTTTGTGATATTTTCTCTTACCATAAGCACTGTAATGTACTCGCTTGTATTCCTCAGTCAGAGGTCTGTCAGAATGCCAGTGATAAAGCTCATCAAATTCCCTATATTTCTTGAGTGAAGTAACTTCAGGATTATCGCTGAAATACAGAAACATTACACAGAGCAGAAATTAAAAACTGTTGGGCACCCCTAATGAAAAACTCAAAACATGAAAAAACTGGGTATTTATCAAAATGCTATTTTACTGTGCCAGAAAATCAGCGTATGGTTCAGTTCTACCCCAAACACAGCTTGTCAAGTTAGACTCTATTTTTCAGAAAGAATTAGTAACAAACAAAATAACCCAACAATTTTTTCAATTATTTTCATACAGATTAATCATAGACTGCAATTTAACAACATAACTCACAGGCTGGATAAAGAAAAACATCACAGTGCAATAAAGAACCCTCTTCCACAAGTAGCAGAGCAAATGTAATGGATAATCTCTTCTACTTCTTTTTTCAGAATTTTTATTTAATTTTTTTTCTTTTCCTAATATCAATTTGATCTCTGCAAATCAGAATAAGGTCTTTCAAATGAGAATTGTACTTTCAGAAAAACAGAATAAGAATCAAAGACTATAATGCCAACAAAAAACACCGTGAGAAAATACAGATAGACTGACCCACCCATTCTTGTTCTGAACATTCTATTAACATTTACACCAGGACATGAAATTTCACACAGACACAGCAAAAGCACTTTCACATTTGTACAGATTTAACGTCATGAAGATGCAAAATGCAAGGGAGTAGGAAATAAGATCATCTAATGTTGTATCACTAGAATGAAACTCATTTAGGTACCTTTCTAAAACAGGTAGGTCTTTCAAAACATCTCCAGCATAATCTTCAACAAGACCACACTTCACTGAGATTAGTCCAGTACTAGGAATTTTTTCTTCATATACTTCACGGTGTAAAAAATAAATAATATTGTTTAATGAAGAATATATGTGATTGCATATCATACTTTAAAATCCCTAATATTACATTATAAATAAAGTTCCATATAGTAAAATTTGCTACAAATAAGCAGCAGTTCACTAGTTTCCATTCTCCTGTTGCTCCTCAAGCATGGGAAGAAGAAACACAGAATAATTTTAGTTGGAAAAGACTTCTAAGATCAAGTTCAACCACTAAACCAGCACTACCAGGTCAGCACTCAACCTTCTGCCTAAGTGCCATGTCTATACATCTTTTAAATACATCCAGGAATGATGACTCAAGCACTTCCCTTGGCAGCCCATTCCAATGTTCAATTGACTTCTTACCAACTGCCTATAGTCTTACACAATTTGATAGCTTTAAAACAAACATTTGAAAGCTGTAACAAAACTGGTTCTCAAGAAACATGGGGCATCAGGAAACCCAGGTAACAACAGACCAATCGGCCTCACCTCCATCACAGGAAAGGTGATGGAACAATTTGTCCTGGATGCTGTCTCTAGGCACATCAAGGACAAGAGGGTCATTAGGAACAGTCAATATGACTTCACCAAGGGGAATTCTATGAAGCAAGGATTTGATTTGTGATTAGGATAAAATCAGATCACTACTTCTTGAACTTTTAGTGACAGTAATGAAGATCATGCTTCTAACTCTAATTTGTGGAGTTTGTCAGTACCTCTAAACGATGTCTGTTTTTTTTCAAGGAATAGCTGGGAGGTCTTCCGTATTGGGAAAGCATCTCCAAAGTTGTATTTCACAGCTAACTGTGTTACTGTGTCCCATAAATGCTGGTATTCATTTTCTATCTTTTTCCCCAATTCTTTTTTTAACCCTAAACAGGGAAATAAAAGAAAGAAAGGAAGGAAGGAAAAAAGAAAATAACATTAAATATAACAAACTCAAACAAACAAAACCTACCCATGATTGAAAACTGTTTCTTCAAACGGAACCTACATTTTTGTCTATGAAACACCAGGTACAAAGACTTCAGTCCAATCCAAAGTCTTTGGTCATTAGAACAAATTAGGGCAGAATGTTGAACATTCACAGTATTTAATACCCTGGAGTATTATCAACTAAATGTTAGATGTATTTTGGAAAAGAACTCAAGATTTACACTGTCTGTGGAAGTCTGCAAGCTCCATGGTGAGTTTCTCTCACCTCTGCCTCCTGCAAGGTAGGATCTTGAACTGATACTTTTCTTTTTAGTGCCAAATAATGGATATAATTATAAAAAAATCTTTTGCATTACTATTTCATTTTTTCTTTTAAGTTTCTTGATACTTGATTTATTGTGGTACACACTGGAAATCTTGTGATTAGATTCATAAAGAAAGTTTACTACTAGACAGACCCATAGCAGAGGATTTCAAGTAAGGAGAATTACTCTAATAGAACAGTTTTTACTGATATTTTTCCATCTTTTGTAAATTTTTTTGAGTCTGAACACATCCAATTGTGTTCTTAAAGCTCCATCTCCCCAATTAATATATTTATAAAACAATATATGTTTTGTTGGAATCAATCTCAGTTGAAATTAAAAATACCCAAGAGTAGAGATAGAATCTGGTTTCCATTCTGATTGCGTTGCACTAAGGCAAAATGAAATGTATAGAAAGCTGGCTAATAATAATAGTTGTAACTCAGAATTCTTACTCCCTATACTGTATCACTATTCCTTTGCTTAAGTACAGGTGGCACACTAAGATACTTTCACCAGTACTCAGATTTTCTAAACCTGGTTATAGAAAAATTTTTCTCTCTTGTTCCATAAGATCTTACTTCTATTTAGAAAATTGTGCTCATTTCTGCTTGTACAAAAGACTTCATTCTAATTTTGCCACTTCATAAAGTTAGAAATGTTAAAAAGCAAACAGACCAACAAAGACAAATACCTTTAGGGTATTCGACGTCATAGTAATGTGCAAGATTCATGAGCAGTGATTCATCATGTAAGTCAGGCAGATAAGTTAAATCCAATTTCCAATCATTCATATAACTTAGCTGCTTCAGAACAAAATGCATACACAACTGGTGCTGTTAAAATAGAACAAACAATAATTCTTATGGTGCACTTTATCCCGTGGAGGGATCAAAGCAAGGTTAAGTGACACAGATTTTATTGACATGAAGAAACCAAACCTGTTACTTGACCTCTCTCTGATCAGGATCACTGATCAGGATCTGCAATCACTGTTCTTCTTCACTGTAACAATTAAGCCCATCAAAATTCCCATACTGGACAAGACCAAAAGATCCATGTATCCCAGTACCCTAACATCAATGCTGAGAAGATGTTAACAGGTCAAGTGTAGAGATATTGCCCTAATCATTCTCCCCAAGCCCCACTGGTTAGTGGCTCTACAAAATAAGGTTTGTTTCCAGCAGGTATGTAACATTCTTTGATCTAATCAGGTGACTAAAGTAGTGAAGGAATATGAAAACCAAAATGACAGTTGCACCTGATGTCAAGGGAAATGAGACAGTGCAACACGTACCATTTTTATTAATGGTGAAGCTTGCTCACTCCAGCGGGATTTAATGATCCTAATCTGAGCTCTCTGTGAAAGAGGCATGTGATGAAGAAAAGTCACTGTAAGACACTGCATTCTACAGAGGTCAGCTGCTTCCTCTGGAGACAGGGCATTACTTCTTCTCTGTTGAGAGACGACAGATTAAAAAGTTGACAATATGTCCTTCAGTAAAATATTTGCATTCACCTCTACTTAACTCAGCAGCTTGCTCTTTGCTAAAAGAGCTTGTAATTTTCATCTAGCTGAACAATCTGCACTGCAATTATTTGTGGATGCACTTACTTCAAAATGAACATTGTTGCAGAGCTAGTAGAAGTAGATTCATTGCAACATAAACCCCCCACACACACATTTCCAAAAGATTAATAAAAAATTGTTTCACAATGATCAATGCGTCTGTCTAGCACTGTTCTAATTTTAAGAGGAAAAGTTGTTAGATAGAGATAGGACTTTTCTCAAGTGCACAGTAGAACTGTAGAGAAATCCATCTGTGCTAAGCACTCATAGCTATCCTGTAAACCACTAAATATGTGTCTCAAAATATTACTGATATAATATAAAGCTTGCAGTATGGTCACAAAAGTGATGCCATGACTGCATCTAAAAAGAAAACTTATTAAACAACTCTTACATTTGCTGATTTCCCAGTCTTTGCTCTCACGGAAGTATTTACTTTTTTCAACACGCTGTATATTTTTAATCCCACAGCACAAGCAAGAACACAGACCACATGCCGAATGTCAGATCCTTCAGGCCACAGTTTTTGCAACAGAAGGGCAGTCTGGCAAACCTGCATTCATAACATTATGAATAACACACAGTACTTCTACAATGAAAACAACCAAAAAAGAGGATGTCTTATTCTTTACAGACTTCCATCAGAGAAGAGAAAGAAAAAAAGGCATAAAAACTACAGAAAGAAAAGTGGACACAACCATTAGTAAAAACAGCTTCTTTTTATCATGTCCCTAAGGGCACCAACATCCATGTCATCCCTGCCTCACCCCTTAGACCTCCTCTCAACCCAAGAGTTCCCTTTCATCCTCACTGGGCCTATCAGTCCCTGACCCAGTGATCTTGCCAGTATGCCAGACACTGGATCCTCACAGCACAGCAGGCTGCAAACTTGTTCTGGTCTTAGTGCATTCCACAGTTCTCTGCAAGAGTAAAAGTAGAGTCACAACACTGCACTGTAACTCATGGAAAGACTCATGGAAACAGCAGGAGTATATGAGACACCAAATGTGATTATGGTACCATAACATACCAATTTCTTAAAATAGTGTAAACTCACTGCTTTAATAATGCAAGTACAGACCTTCCTTGCAATTCAGTTCTTCAAAATAAATTAACCTTAGTTAATAGAGAGTACATGCCTTCACAGCTACCATAGTGAGGCTTAGATTTTGAGATGTCCCTACAGTCAAATCTGCTTCTCACCTACTACAGATGAAAGTACTCCCCCACATTCTAATCTCAGGAGCCAGCTGCTGCCATGAGGCTGAGGCAATGACCACAGCGCACCTGGAGGGTAACAGCCACAGCAGTAAGGGTGGATTAACGCCACAGATGGTGTTTTCTGCTGTTTGTTGTCTTCTACAAGACAAATTGAGTTTTCTCCTAAAAAGATCCCTCAAGCAGTATCCCACTGAACAACTGCTGAATCATTCTACTTGAGTGAAGTTTAATGAAAGAACAAGCTTCAAGCTCCTATAAAGAACAGTGGGCCTAAAGGAGAAATTCTTAGACTGGATATCATTGAGACAGCCTAAGGAAGGTGTGTCTAATTGAGGATAAGAAACAGAGCCTACATTTCTGGCTAGGAGAGAATTTCAGGTAAAAGAATGGAGGAATAGTCAGCCCCTAAGGAAAAAGAAGAAGGATCAGATTAATTACCTCTTGTTTTATGCTCTCCAGGCTCAGCTGCAGAAGGTCATCTAGACATATGAATTTTTCTTTGTGACTGACTAGGTTTTCACAGGCACATTCAAGAGCTCGTTTATGCTAAGTGCAGAAATCAAAGTTACATGCAAAAGTCCATAGATCCAATGCACACAGACTACTAGTCACAGACAGAAATCATTCCGATACATGTCAATACTCAGCCCCTAAGAAACATCTATTGTAAAAATGCTAATAATCAAATCCCTTGCCCAAATCCTTGTCTTTGGCATGTCACAGGTTAACTACGACATGTGACATTGAAAATAAGGGAAAGGGTGTACTTGGGACTAACATGTCTTAAAAGTATGTGAAATAGAGAACTGGACAGGAATTTACCACCAACCACAATGGTTGCCCATTAAGAACTTCAAGAGCAGTAGACTAAAGAAACGTAAAATAATTCCCACGTGTGCTTTATCATTTTAATTTTTAAAATACTCATACACACAAAGAGACATTTTAATTAAATCTGTTACAAATCAACAACAAAGTTGTGTAACTTACCTTTTGAAAAAATGATCTGTGTCCATACTCACTCTGAACATGATACCCATAAACTCTAAGAGTATCATATTCCTGTCCTGAAGCAAGCACAACATTGATTTTCTTTGACAATGAGCAAGCTATTAAAATAGACAAATAGTCTGTTTGGAGAAGGGTCAATCCAACATCAGATACCATGATGAAGTAAGGATAGCTTTTGTTCAGGAACACATTCCATTCGGGTGATAAACAATTGGAAAATTCTGTATAAACAGTAGTGCTTGTATTGTTCCTAAGGTGTTCTATTAATGCAGTACGTAAGAAAAGAAAACGAGGATGCTGAAAGTACATCTGTTCTGCATCCTGTGAGAAATAACAATGAAATTCTTCAGTCACTTTTGTTAAGACAATGAACAGTTTCCTAAACATGTTGGTTTGAAGGAGTGCAGTTGCCTAAACAGCAAACAGATGTAATATGTTTAATATACCTTGAAGAAAGTAATAACGTAGTTAGCTCCTTTTTCAGTGAAATCATTCAGGAAGCATTCAATTTGGTAGAAGAAGTTTAGATATTGTGTTTTCTCATCTAAAAACATAAGTAGTAAGGAGTCACCATCTATCACACAGAATTCAGACTCAACAAAGTCTTTTAACAGACTGACATACCTGAAAGAAAAAGAAACAACATGTATTAGGAAAGTTTGAGGTATGGGACAGAAGAACTCTGCTTGCTAACAGACGTTCATTACTAGACCTTTGTTCATTAAATTAAATATTAACCTTTTGTAACTACATATATATATTGAATCAATAGCAAACTATTTTTCTTGGATCTAAGGTTAATCCTAAATAGCTTGCAAACCTATCAGATGTCAAATGCTCCTTTACAACTCTGATACTTCTGTAGCATCTGAGGCTTCTGTGACTTAGCTGCCACCTCTTGTCCTTGTCTGCTTATGTAGAAACTGTTACCTGTCCTGTAAGAAATAACCCACAAGATATAACAACTAAATATATTTTAAGACCCTCCCTGCTTGAGTAAGCAGGTTATCAACAACTGTCATGGCAATAACAACTACCTCCCTCACTCAAGCAATGTCTATAGCAAGAAAATTACCTTAGTATAGAAAGGAATCCAGTCACAGTATATTCCTTCAAGAGACCAAAGAATTAAAGATTTCTTCCCCTTTCTATTTCAGAATACTATGAAAGTGGGTAACATTTGCATCAACCACTCATAGGGTCAACTTGAAACAAATCCTTTGCACTGAAGGTGGCAAAAAGAGGTAGTACATCAGTAGTTTTTAATACATGTTTAACACAACTGACTGCATTCTCCAGCTCTTTAAGAATCAGTGACATTCCAGATATTATGTTTTAACCAAGACATCAGACTCAGAACATTTTCAGACTTTTTAGCAAAAGTTCTCATCTTTCATGTTTGTCAACTGCATTCTCCATTATTACATATTGCAATACTGATGCATATTATGAGAACACCCATATGTTTTCAGCAACACTGTCAAAATGCCTGATACACATCACCTTGGATCCACATCTGGGGAAGACCCAACTTTCCTTTCTGCTCGGGATCAACAGTGTCTGGTTTAAGGTTTCATTTTGCTAGCTGATGCAATAAGTAGCTTTCCATAAACAAAAACTACGTAAAGTTTTCTCTTATACAATCTTCCTTTAATTAATTCTAATCTCTTTAGCACATCAACTCCAGAATGCAGAGGAGACACTTCATTATGACTGTGAACACCACTACTGTAAATCCTTTCCCATATTAGAATCTGGAGATGCAGAACTGACATACAAAAACCACAGAAGGATTATATGAAAATAAGAATTTTGTAGAAAAATGGTTTGACAGCAGAAGTAGTAGCCATAAAACATGTGAGGAAATATGCCCCCCAAAATCAGAGTGTTTTAGTAAGAACAAATAGCAAGAGTTAAAATTGTAGATCAGTTCTTAATACATGGAGAAAAAACCACGGCTATGGGCAGACTTTCTATTACAAGATGGGGAAGGAACTGGAAGGCCAGTCTTATGAGAAGAATCTGAGGGAGCTGGGGGTGTTTAGCCTAGAGAAGAGGAGATTCAGGGGGGACCTTATAACTCTCTACAACTACCTGAAGGGAATGTAGACAGGTAGGGGTTGAGCTCTTCTCTGCAGCAACTAACACCAGGAGAAGAGGGCAGGACCTGAAGCTCCACCAGGGGAGGTTTAGGCTGCATGTTAGGAAGCCCTTCCTCATGGAAAAGGTGGTTAGACATTGGTATGATCTGCGCAGAGAGATCTTGGAGTCCCCATCCCTGGACATGTTTAAGGACAGACTGGACATGACACTTAGTGCCCTGGTCTAGCTTATTGTGGTGACGTTAGACCACAGGCTGGGCTGGATGATCTCAGAGGTCTTTTCCAGCCTCAAATAATTCTGTGATTCTGTGATTATACTAGGAATCATCTTCCTTACACAAACCTACGTTATGAACACACAGCTTCTTTTTCTAAGGGGTTCTACACTGTGCTGTCTACTTAGGTAAAAGAAACTATTGTTACCATTTATTAAATTTATTTCCATGAACCCCATTGTACTTACTGAGCTCTTGATAGGGATGTCCAAATGTATAGCCTCAGCTTCTCCAGAAATTTATAATGTTCAGTCATTTCTAAAATAATCACATGAATGGTCAATACAACCATATAACTACTCATCAATTAATTGCAGAACAGCCAACAGATAAGACAAAGCAATAAACACCACAGACAGAAATATGAACCATGAACAGAAGCTAGTAACTGCTTCTCACCAGGGCTTTGGGATCCACATTCAACCTGGAGAACGTTGAAATCCTTGTTGTCAGTTTGTGATGCCTTCTGTGTCACTTCTTCAGTGTCTGAGTAAGCAGAAGCATCAGTGTAATTGTGCTTTTCAGCCTCTTTTCTCTCTTCCTCTTCTTTGAGCATCTGGACAACATCTGCTTCCACTGTGTCACTGGCCTTAGACTTCTTATCACTGCTATTTGTACTGCCAGTCCTTTTATCTTCTTTTTTTGAAATGAAGCCCATTTTCTCACTATCACTACTTTCAGTGTTCTCATTTGCATCATTACGAATGGCTTTCTTGAGAAAATCATCTTCAGAAGCCATCACAGGTTTTGATTCTGGCATCCAAAAAACCCAAGTAAGTAATCAAGAAATTTTCAGACCGAGAAGACTGTTGGGGTTATATGGGCTCCTCAAGGATTCAGGCAGAGTATCTCTGTAGAGTATCTGCCACATGACACTTGCCATGTTAGCAGATCAAAGGTCTTTTTCACAAACTGCATTTCCTTTATGACCTATGCAAATTTTGCAGACTCAGTTTATTTACAGTAGAGCAGCAAACACAAAGTGTATTTTTTAGCCAACCAAGATAGGCCTGTGTGCCCTCCTCTCTGCTCACTTCCTTTTTCTCTGGTCAATTTTATTCTTATAACCCTTTTTTCAAAACTAACAAGAGAAAATAAAGTGCAACTTCAAGTTTTACAAACTTCATAAACTCAACTCCAAAATAAGGTGACATTTTCTTTTATATTTTTACCTTGTATACTTTTAAATACCTAGCAAATACAGCTGCAGAGGAAAAGAAACCAAAAAACATTGTTACTGTCTATCACAATGCCATGCTTAACAGAACCTTGCATACCTATTCTAATGAAATGTGAGCTGCATACACAGAGCTACACAAAGTTACCTTCTGTGTTCCTGCACACCTATTTTTTGTCAAGGCAGCAAGAAAACTGAAACTTTTCTCCATTTTCTTATTTAAACAGAAACAAAAGTGGATTGAAGGCTTGAGAACACCATTCTGGGATGAATCATGTGGCTTTCCATGCTGAAGTCGTTGCTTATCTAGACAATGGCCATCACTACTTCAGCAACATCCTAAGCAAGAATGAGTTTCCATATTGAACATGTAAAGAAAGCCAAACTGCATTTCCAGATACAATTCTATGGTTCTATGCATGGATTCCTACATTCTCTTTAAATAAAACCAAGGTTTAAATACTTTGCTACATCAGCACTTTTCTGCAGCACACACATTGACTTATATCCATGTCTTACCTCAACTCGGAAGTGGATGCTGCTCCCCTGCTGCTGTTCCAGATACCTCATCCAACCCTAAACCAACTGCAACCCTAATGCATCCCCCAACTCAGGTCCAGCACCATACCTAAAACAACCATGACCAAATTAAACCCCAAACTAGCCCTAACCACAATCCTAGTTGCAGTCCCAAAACACACCCTAAAGGCAACTAGGTATAACTTCTAGCAGACCCACCTCAGTCAGCGCCTGTCACCACTACCTGCTTGCTGCCTGTCATAGCTCAGTCTGCTTCACATTTTAAAGGTACCACCCCTGGGCCTTACAGTCACACCCACCTTCATTTTCACTTCCCAGCTGCCAAGTTCAAGTTTCGTTTCTCTCCCGGAACAGTCCCAAAGTCTGGCAAAGAATCAGAGTACATCAGTACTGCTATTAAGATGCTTTTCAGTCACAGTGGCTGAGAGTAACAGCTTGGGAGCCATTAAGCCTGTATGGCCCAAGAATACAGTTAATGCAGGCTGTATAAACGGAGCATAACTCCTATTTCTGTGTCTTCATTCACTGTGATCTGTTCTCCTGCTACCTTGATTTCTTAAACTAGGAAGACCTAAATTAAACAAAAACATATATTTTATACCACTTTTTAGTATTTCCAGCAAATACCTTAGCAGCAGTACTGAATCCTTAGAGCTTAATGTGAAATAGCACTGCCTTAATTCCCAAGAGAACATGGGTGCCCAAGGGTTGTTGAAACATATATGAAATAAGAGTTTATGTATTAGAATGTCTTGGCAAGAAATGCAAAACCAGTTCCACTTCAGATCAGACAGATAAGACTGCTGGGGTTATATGGGCTCCTCAAGGATTCAGGCAGAGTATCTCTGTAGAGTATCTGCCACATGACACTTGCCATGTTAGCAGATCAAAGGTCTTTTTCACAAACTGCATTTCCTTTATGACCTGTGCAAATTTTGCAGACTCAGGAAAAGTTTATTTACAGTAAAGCAGCAAACACACAATGTTCTTTTTTAGCCAACCAAGATAGCCCTGTGCTCCCTCCTGTCTGCTCACTTTCTTTTTCTCTGGTAAGTAATCTGGGAAATAATTTTTTCCTCTTTTCCTTTCCTCCAATTAAATTGGAGATGACATTTAACCCGATGCTTCAATGTTAAGGATTGTGGAATGTAACTTGTCATTAGGTCCTGAACACAGACCTTTAGATTCAATTCTCTGTTTGAAGACACATTTATGTCAGAACATCTTAGCTAGTGGTCCTTTGCCCACTGGTGATCAAGTGCTGGGACCTGCCACCCCCTTCAAAGAAAGCACAGAGCTATGTACACTTACCTTTATCTAGGGGTTGTTCTTCCCACAGCTAAAAACACACACTCAAACCAGACATTTATGGAGCACATTTCACAGCATTGCTTCATCATGTTTCCAAGAAATTCCAGACCTAAAATTATTTAATATAGTTGTCAATGCAAAGGATTTTCTACTGTTTCTGCTCTTTTTTTCTTTTCTTCTTTCTCTTTCTTTGATGATTTTTATTCTGCTTTTGAATTCTACTGATAAATTCATGTACATATAAAGTATTTGTGACATTTTAGCCAACATAATTTTGGACACTGGAGTATAGTAAGCACACTGAGGTGCTGGAGAAGGGGCAAAGAAGGGCAATCGGGATGATTATGGGTCTGAAGAACAAGTATGATGAGGAGAGGCTGAGGGACCTGAGGCTGTTCAGCTTGGAGGAGGCTGAGGGGACACCCCACAGCTGTCTACACCTACCTGGTGGGAGGTTGGAGTGAGGTGAGGGTTGGCCTCTTCTCCCTAGAGAGTAGTGACAGCACAAGAGGATTAAGGTCAAGTTGCACCAGGGGAATTCAGATTGGATATTGGAAAAGACTTCTTTACAGAAACGAGAGTGAGACCTTGGAACAGGCTGTCCAGGGAGGTGGTGGAGGCACCTGCCCTGGAGTTGTTCAAAAATGGGCAGACAGGGTGTTTCAGGAGAAGGTTTAGTGGTTAAGGGTTGTAGGGCAAACAACAAGTTGGATCTTGAAGGTCTTTTACAACATTGGTGATACTATGATTCTTTGAAATCTTAAATGTCTTCATAAACTCCATGTTCATCACCTTATAAATCTGTTTCACATTTTGCATTTTCTCTCATACAAAATATTTTCAAAACAAAGTCATAAACAGTGCAGATAACCACTAGTACTAACCCTGTAGTAGTGGAACACACCCACATACAGTGAGGAAAATACACACAAGGGCAAAGCAATATTAAGGCTGCAATGGTCTGAGAATGTTGGTGGTGTTTGTCTTGCAAACTGCCAGCTTAATTTATGCATCCCTGCAAAAGGAGGGGCTTTAGGCTGGCAGAACAGGTTTGGAGTTTTAGTTTGGGGTTACCCTTCTTAGGACATGTTCTAGCATGTTGATGTCCTTTCTGAAGTGAAGGGCCCAGAACTGAATCCAATATTGAGGGTGTGGCCTCAGTAATGCCAGATACAGGGGGATGATTACCTCCCTACTCCTTCTGGCCTCACTATTTTTGACAGAAACCAGGATGCTTTTGTTCTGCTTGGCCAGCTGGGTACACTGCTGCTCACATGCAGATGCCTGTTGGTCAATATCCCCAGATCCCTTTCTGCTTTGGCTTTGTAGCTTTCCAACTGCACATTCCCAAGTCTGTAGCCTACCCTAGAGCTGTTATGACCCAAGTGCAGGGCCTAGCACTTGCTTCTTAAGCCTCATTCAATGACTCAGGAACATGAAGATCATAAGAGTTTGCTGTACAGAAACCATTTTAGGCTTCAATGCTTGCTGGGATATTACATTATTCACACAACTTGCAGAAGAAAGGCAACAAGGGAGTTGCTGTTGATTAGACAAACCTAAATGTCTGCAAAAGAGACAGGGTAACTTTTATGAGCTTCTGAAGCAGTTGACTGAATAATATAGACAACAAAGATCTAAGTTTAAATTCCGGAAACTTAGTCATAAGTTTACTTTTAGTTTAGGAATTAAAACACATGTTCCAGAATTATCCTGTTAAAAATAGGGATAGGAATGCTGTAATGGCTTGTTTACATGAAGTGGCATCTCCACTGATCACAAAACTGTGAAATGTATTACCAACTTCTAATCGTTGTTTTGACTCCCTTTTCTAGACTAACACCACCATAAAGAAAATTGATCTACAAAGTGTGACTGAAACTCAAATGACAGCTCATTCAACAACTATGAAATGCATGAATTGAGACTTAACTGTCCCTTCATTGGTAGGGAGTGTCCAATACAGGGTGCACATCTGTAGATGCTGTAGAATTTGAGAATATAAATTCCTTGGGGGGGAGGGGGGAAGAGGTGGGTGTCCATGCTCTATAAACTGACTCCAAATTGAAGAATATAAGGATTCTCAGTGCCACTGAAAAGGTCTTGTTTTATCCTAAGTTGTGAGGCTCACTGTAGATCATTCCTAAAAGCATTTTTTTAAAATTAATGTTTCTACATTAATTCTCTCTAAAAATAAATAATTCTTAGAATCATTTAGAATTGAATAATGTTTCTGTGTGAAGGCCACTGTGCACTTTAAATCAGAAATACACTGACAGAGTGAGCTATAGAATCATAGAATCACCTTAGCTAACAAATTTAATATACAACTACAATTGCTTAAGCTATTTACTTTTAGTTTAAGAAAGCTTGATTAATGATTTCTAGCAAAGCACCAAATAAGGGATCCTGTTTGAAAGAGGACTGTAAAATCACAGGTGTTCTCTGCCTGAAGGTAAGAGGACTAAAATTTCCTAATTTGAATGAAGAGTACCATCCTGTCAAGATAAGGAGATGCTGAAATTGCAGGAATGTATTGAAGAAGGAAAGGTTCAAAAGTAGTTTGCTGAACATAGGCACTGAGTCTGTGCAGAACAGCCTGTTCAAAAGTTTACCTTGACAAAGACTATTTTTCTTCATCCCCAAGACCCTCACAGACCCTTACCATAATGAACTGCACCTGCTTAGATGGGAGGATACCTAATTTACATCAAAAGTGGGGAAGTCGGTGCTAGGTTTATGAATATTTTATTATGCATTGTCCAGTCTCTTTCCTTCCTATAAACTGGACTTTCAGCCAAGTTCAGTGTGCACGTTTGTGGAGGCACAAGCCCTCGTGCACCTGACGGTGACAATAAATTACCTACCAGAAACTCTGCAAAGAGTCTCTGGTTCTTTCCACATGTCAATGCTTCACCTGGAAAGGGAAAATCTATCTTTTTTCTTTTAAGCTGTTAAACCTGTGCCGTAGTGGAGGACACCACTCCTAAATCATAGACACAGGTTGTCATATTTTCAATCAAAATTATTCAGTGCCTTTGTCTGACCTCTTTTCATTTCACATTAGAAGGAAAGGAAAAATTCTGTTACCATTTACAGTGTGCAGCCTATCATAAAACACAGAGTAAGTTGCTATTGCTTGTCTATGTGATAATCACTGTGTCTGGAATACTTCTGCCGCCACCTTTCTCAGCACTGTCTGCTGACCAATCAGAAAAAAAGCAAAACGCCTGAAGTCCCTCCAACTCCATGGAAACTGTTTCTGAAAATACTTCCAAGCTAAGTGTCTCCCTAATAGAAGCTGGTGACAGACAAATCTCTCAGCAGTTCATTCTGAATAGCCAGCTGTGTTTTAACTATTTATTTAAATGTAGTCCTACCAAGGTTAACAGCAGAAGTAATCAGCTGTTCAGTGTTCCTTCCTCAGCATTCATTCCTCTTTCCAGAAGTATGGATGTCACATTCTTGCACATTTGTCTTTGTTCAGCATTATGACTTCTCACAGTGACACACAGCTGTCTCCCTTATCTTGCACCAGACAGGTTTTAAGGTGGCAGACTGAGCCTTCCCAGAGACCAAAGGAACACATTTTGCATAAGCAAAAGACAGCTCACAAAACCTGTTAAAAAGGTAACATAGGGCTGTGCTATGATAACAAGAAAAACAGAAGTAAATATTTATTTTTCTAGAGATCAGCATTTCATATTTTGTTGTAAACAGCACATTCCTCCTTGAAAGTTAATCCCTTTGTAATGAAAGAGGCTTTAATCTGGTATTGAACTATGGCACTGTCTGTGCCTGCTAAGATCAAACACATTTCACATGCTAAGAAGGAATCTGAGTACATGGCTGGCTGTGGATTTAAACATGTAAAATATGCGCTACAGGCTTGCAGCTAAAAATTAATTGAATGGAAATGCTTTGCCTCACGTGGTGGAAAATCAACTTTGCATTGTCAAAGGCTTAGTATAAGCAACATAAAACTCTGCCATGTGCTGCTCTGAAGTGTCTTCTCACTGCCCAGCTATGAAATGAATAAGCACAAATTGTTTATGAAAAAAATAAAAAAACAGACTTGTTTCAAATATATTTTTTCACACAGATAGAGGCAGCAGCTAATGTGAGTGGGACTGAAAGATGCTTCATACTACAGCAGGCATTGAAGGATGTGTAATGTTTCAAATGTGATACAGGGAACAAAAAAGTGTAATTAATTTATCAGATAAAAGAAAACGCTGTGTGAATAAGACTAATATTTTCAGAACACAGGGCAAAATCAGCCTAGAGAAAAGTAGTGGCTGAAGCAGTTCACAGAATTACAGAATAACAGAATTAATTATTAGAGCTGGAAAAGATCTCTGAGATCATCCAGTCCAGTCCATGACCTGACATCACCAAAATAAACTAGACCAGGGCACTAAGTGCCACATCCAGTCTTTTCTGAAACACCTCCAGGGATAGGGACTGCATCACCACTTTGGGCAGTCCATTCCAGGCTCTGAGCACCCTTTCTGTGAAGAAGGGCTTCTTAACATCCAACCTAACCCTCCCCTGGTGCAGCTTCAGGTCCTGCCCTCTTGTGCTATCACTAGTTGCCTGGGAGAAAAGCCTGACCTTCACCTGACTACAACCCCCTTTCAGGCAGTTAGGGAGAAGGTGCCCCTGAGTCTTCTCCAGGCTAAATAACCCCAGCTTCCTCAGCATCTCTTCAGACTTTCCCCCTAGTCCCTTCTGCAGCCTCGTTGCTTTCCTCTGGACCCACTCCAGTACCTCAAGAGACCCAGAACTGTACACAGTACTTGAGGTGAGGCTTCATCAGTTAAATGAAACAAAAATCACAGCTAATGCCTTGAGTAAAAACTCTATAAAAGAAAACTCATTTTAAGAGCCAGATTAGTATTAATTCTGCTTTACATGTCAAAACTCGTAAATAACCAACCTAACACTTCCTCTTTTGACAGTCTATGAGGTAGACAGTTTAAGGTAGAATGTCACAGTTGCAACACAGTTTTTCCACTAGACCATCTTAGTTATTTCATTTCTTTCCTTAGGAACATATGTAGGAGTACACTGAACTAATACATTTTCAAAGGTGCATTAATTTCTTAAATTTATCATATAATTGGACATTTTAACATGCTAGACTATCCAATCTCAATCATATGTCCAGGTGCTACACAGATGTATTTTAGCCTTGCTTTCTCTGTCTCTATGAGATTGCATTGCTCCTTTCTGCTGTAACATTCATTCCTTTCTCATGTGTTACTTCAGCATGAACTAGGGCTTTGTGCTTTAACAGCATCAGCTGTACAATGGGCTTGTTTAAATTCTTATAATTCTTTTTTATACTCTTCCCAAATGCTTAAACCTGCCTTTCACAAATCACGCATGACTTTCAATGCAACATTTTGCTGACATCTAATTCCTTGTCCCTTAGTATGATTATATCATAGAATCATAAAATTGTTTAGGTTGGAAAAGACCTTTAAGATCTAGTCCAACCATCAACCTAACTACCAAGCCCACCACTAAGCTATGTCCTTTAGATCTGGATCTACATGATATTTGAACACATCCAGCAATGGTGATTCAAACCCCTCCCTAGGCAGCCTGTTCCAAGGCCTGATGACCTTTTCAATAAAGTTTTTCCTTATGTCCTATCTAACTCTGCCCTGGCACTCAAGCTGTAGCCGTTTCCTTTTGTTCTGTCACTAGTGACTTGGGAGAAGACACCAACCCCCATCTCTGTACACCCTCCTTTCAAGCAGTTGCAGATGAGGTCTCCCCTTAGACTCCTTTTTTCACTCTAACCAGCCTCAGCTCCTTCAGCTGCTCCTCACTAGATTTGTTCTATAGACCCTTTACCAGCCCTGTGGCCCATCTTTGAACCAACTCCATCACCTCAACGTCTTTCTTGTACTGAGATGCCTAAACCTGACCCCAGTACTCAAGTTGTGGCTTCACCAATATGTAGTCTGCCTCAATTACTGTACTGATCTTGAGCAGCAAAAAGGCCTTCCTTTGGCCTTCTGCACAGACAAGAGACCAGTGGGGATTTTTATCACAAAAGCACCAGTACCTGCCAATCAGACTGCCTCTTCACATTCTCTGTTGTGAGCAGGTCTTTCAGGGCCACCAGTGCAGAGGCAAGCTGGACCCTGTGTAGATGGAAATGGGTGAAGGGGGGGTGTGTGCTGGCCCCCCATTCCCTGCCTTGCAGGGGCCTCTCCCCTTAGCATGGCCTCCACCTCCCCCAGGACCCGGCCCCACCCAGCAGCTGCCCTCAGGGGTTGCCTGACGCCTCCACCACCCTGGACCCAGTCAAGGCTCACAGTCGTTGCAGCAGGCACAGGGCCCATCTGAGGCCTTTAAGCTTCTTGCTGGTAACTTGGGAAGGAGCATCTTGGCCGTAGCACAGTTTCACTGGCAAGGAGGAACAGCTTCTCTGGAAATTTCTCCACCTTCAAGCACAAAAACTTCTGTGAAGACACAGAGTGCTGCACATCCCCAGGTGAAAAAGCCTACTGATAACAGTGCACAGGGTACAAATTCCGTTCAGATTTTATGAGATGTTGAATATATTCTGCAGCCCCTCTCTTAAATGGACAGGCTGAGAGAGTTGGGGTTGTTCAGCCTAAAGGGAAGGCTCTGGGAGAACATTATAGCAGCCTTCCAGTACCTGAAAGGGGCCTGTCAGAAGGCTGGGGAAGACTGTTCAATAGGGCAGGGAATAATAGGATGAAGGGTCATGGTTTGAAGCTGGAAAAGGATAGATTTAGGTTCAAACATCAGGAAAAAGTTGTTGAATCTGAGGGTGGGAGATCCCTGGAACAGGCTGCCCAGAGAGGGGGGTGGAGGCCCCATCCCTGGAGCCATTCAAGGTCAGGCTGGATGGGGCTCTGGGCAATCTGCTCTGGAGGGTGATGGCCCTGCTTGTTGCAGGGGAGTTGGACTAGATGACCTTTGGAGGTCCATTCCAACCCTGTGATTGTGTAATTCCCCAATAGCATGGCAATTTGTCCATGAGTTCAGCTTTGTCATGTCCAGGTAGATTAAAAATTGTTTCCATCTTGAGAGAACAGTACTACAAGTGTGTTAGCAGTCTTGAGATAAGTGAAGCTGAACTATAGGTTTCTCAGTTTGCCTCAGGCAGATCTTGGATATCATAGATCATGGACTTGTAACCTTCTCCTCCCCGGTTTAAGAAACTATTTGGTTTTTGTTAGTTGTATTACCCTCACTTTCCATTTTATGGTTTCCTTTCCAACTCAGAGCTGTGGTGATTCTGGAAATTCCTGATATTTTGAAGTTTATTGAGCGATTGTTACTTGGAGCCTACAGTTACTTTGTGGATGTATTCTGTAAAAGAAAGATATGAGTTACTGTTACTGTTCTTTTAACTTCTTATTTTTTCAAAATTTTCTTTCTTCTAGATCAAATAATGGTACCGCTGCTAGCAAAACTGGAGATGTGTGAGCATTTCCATTGCACTTCTACAGTCTCCTCCTGTGAAAATCCTGAGAAACTCTTCTAGAAACTTGATAAAATAAGTTTAAGTACCATTGACACTTTCATAGATTTATGTCACAGGTAGGTACCTCCAATGCACGCTGTAAAAAAACACTGATAAGCTCTCACTATGCATACTGAGGGGAAACAGAAGAATGAAGTGATGTGTGGCATAAAACTACAGCAAGGCAGTGAAATAGTATGTTTAAGAACAGGTGACTAGATTCATGTGTTTTTAAACTTTCAGAGGTGGAAAGAAGTGTCTATAAGTGACTCAAAATAACTGGAGGATTCTATGGCAACTAATAAAGGCCATATCTGCTTCTGCTGTTTAAAGCTGAAACAGCACTTAAAGACTATATTTGACATATATAGATTTGTGTTGACATTAAGTGTTTGAAAGGACATTGCCCATATATTTGCATTTTATCCTGTTGCTATTTAGAGTAAGATACTAAATAATAGGGAACATAACAGAACCCTTCTGCTTTATCACACAAGCCCCCTCTGGAAGTGTTCTAGGCCATATTGGACAGAGCCTGGAGCATCCTGGTCTAATGCAGGATGTCCCTGATCATGACCAGGGGGGTTGGAACTAGATGATCTTTAAAGTCTCTTCCAATCTGAATCATTCTATAAATTATGAAATTTTAATTCATGTTTAATTGTCATTTTTTTTTGCCCTAGTGACTGCAGAGTGATGCTTGCAGATAACTGTTTAGCTAAACCCCTAAATTTTGCGTTTAGCTCAGTTAACAATGAACAGCTGTCTTAAGACAACTGTCTTAAGATCTGCATCAGAAGGACTAGAAAGCTTGTACTTCCAGAATAGCTTTGTAGTTTGTGATGTGAGGTTTTGAATGACTTGGGCTGAATGAAATTAGAACTATTGATAAAGTTTCAGAAGATCAGTCTAGCTATGCTCCAGCAAATCCTTTGGTATTGAAAAGTTTTATATCCATGGAGTTCTGTTTATCAGATAAATTTTCCACAATACTGCAATAAGAATGGCCTGAGCATATCAAGCATAACAGCCTTTTCCTCATTTCTGATTATTAATGTTTGCATTTTACATGTAAGTGCTAAATTACTACTTCATTACATATTACTGAATGTGTATTTTGTTCCAAAGTTTTAGTCCCTCTGGCATTTGCTTGTAGTGGTTTACTGCTTTCTACCACCTTCCTAAAGGAGCACACATGTTATTTTTGCAACAAAAATGAAAAGTCTTTATGAAAAATGAAGTCTCAAAAAGATTTAGCACAGGTCAGTCAAAGGATATAAGCATTTCCTAAATCTTAGTAGAATGACACTGGAAAATGTTTGTCATGGCTTAATACACATCTGTAAAACCTGCCCTAAGTAAATTTGCAAGGTATCATGGGTATTTCACTTGATGCCACTAGGAATGAATCAAACACAGCTCTTCCACTTTCTTGGCTTCTCTATTTCTGTGCAGATAGCAGTGAAGTGTACCTGACTTAACACAAAGCTCCACTGCAAGTGTATTTGTAAAAGTTCTGTTAAAAATTATCTCTGCATGTGTCTCCATGTGGATATATTTTCTTCCCAGACTTGAAAATTGAAACGTAAATCAAAGAACCGGAATTTTTCTATCCTTTCCACCCCTGGATTTAGCTCAAGGCAGTTTGGGCTGTTTATACACAGGCTATTTGTGACTCCCATTCCAAAAGTGAATAGCTCTTACACATCAAGTGCACGGGCGTGTGCCTGACTCTACTCTGTGGAGCTGATCTTTGCAGGCTTGAATGGCGTAACCTGTCCTCTCACTAGGAGACACAGGGGAATCGCTGCTCTGGCATGTTTTCCCCACTCCTTCATCACTAACCTGGGTGTCTTGCAGAAGGGATGGAAGGGATGGAGCTACAATTTCTCCTATCTACTCTAGAGAATTTAACTCCCAGTAGGCTGCGATCTGGCAGAAATGATCTGATTCACATGTTGCTTTTATTTCTGGAAATTATGTGATAGTGCCTTTACATAAACCCAGCAGGCTTGTGTTTACTTCATCCTTTCACTGAGCATCAAAGGAAATTCAGTGCCTGAAAAAGCACTAGTGTGCTCTCAGGGAGAAAACTTGTCTTCCCTTGAACACAACACTTAGAGGAACTCTTAATGAGGTGAAAGTACTCTCTTAGCAAATACGACAAGGGAGCACTGATTGCATTCCAGTCAATAACTCCACAAGGCTATAGAAACCAGAAAAGGGTTTGGGTTGTTCTGGTGTTAATACATATGTCAGAGTTGCAGGGTCTTTTCAAAGTCTATATGGTCTCCAAGGACTTTCTCTGTCATTTCTGACTTATTTTCTGTTGATAATATAACTTTCTTTGAGATGCAAAAATTCATTAGGTTAATTTATTTATACAGTATGGTATATTGTTACAGATTAATAATTGTTTATTATTACAAAACGATGGAGCATTTCTGATGATAAATTTAAAAATGTTGAGGATCTTTTCCAACCTAAATGATTCTATGATTCTATGTTATTTCTTTTCCTGGAAGATTTCAACTTATACAAAGAAGCTATTCATTTTAAGCTACTTCTAGTACAGAAAGCCAACTATTTTATTTATTGTCACAAAACCAGTGGATTTTGTTTAAAAAATAAAAATTTATTAAGACAGAGCACTGGAAGGGGCTGCCCAGGGAGGTTATGGAGTCATCTTCTTTGGAGACGTTTAAAACCCACCTGGACATGTACCTGACTAACTGGATCTAGGGGATTCTGCTCTAGCAGGGTATTGGACTGCATGATCCTTCAAGGTCCCTTCCAATCTCTAACATTCTGTGATTCTGTGATTACGTGAAATGCTGTAGAAAGAAGTTACTGAGCGCTCGGCGACCTGTGATGAAAGGCCCTTTAGCAATGGACAAAAATCACATCCTAAAATGT
The DNA here is from genome assembly GCA_013397515.1 of Upupa epops. Lineage (NCBI taxonomy): Eukaryota > Metazoa > Chordata > Aves > Bucerotiformes > Upupidae > Upupa > Upupa epops. Next base: position 31,138 of record VZRI01013690.1, on the reverse strand, counting down.
GATTAAAAAGCAGCTTAAAATACTGTGTTAAATACAACAGCAATGGCTTATTTAGATGAGTAAGTTCTTCGAATTTGTGAGCAGTAAGTGCAGAGAGCTTTGTGCAACCTCCAGGCCTAACATTGCTTGTGCTGGAATTCCAGATAGCAGCAGTCTCCTGAAACATGAGTTCAATTCCCAAAAATAGATGAGTGGGGTAAGAATTACATAGTCACAGAGGACAGATGTAACACACAGGCCACAGTCTGCTCCATGCTTACTGAGGACCAAGCAGTCTGTAGTGAATAGCTGGAGCAACTTTAAGACTAATTAAATAAAGAAAAAGTGCTTTACCCACCACTAATTACACTGGAGACACTTCATGCTGTGAGGTCTGTTTTATATTTTCTACTAATTGAATTATTGTGCTTCAGGGAGTAATTGTGCAAGATTTCAAAATTCAGAGGAAAAATAGGTATCTTTTTTTGTTTTTTATAATAATCTTGCTAGATGCATTTAATCCTTCATGTTGTTCCTTTCAACAGATTGGCTTTGGGTCATCTTTTTTTAAATAATAATGATTTTATCAGACAGGCTTGCAAACTCAAAATGCTTCTATTTTCTTGAAATGTGTCCTTTTTTTACAGGTTTTTGTATTTCATTATTTAAATACTCTAATTTGATTAATTATACAAATGTTTTGTGGGATTGTTGTAGTGTACATTTTGAATGTACTATTGATCATGTTATTGTTTAGAACATTTATGTTGTTTTCTGAATGACTGAACAGCATGATATTAAGTGCGCCCTGGAGTTTCAAGTGTATAGCAAATAAGACCTTATAAATGGTTTATATATAATAATAAACATTATATATAATAATAAACATTATATATAATAATAAACATATAGCTAAATATATGTATATTATTTATATGTAATAATATATATAATCTAGCTAAACAGTGATCTGCATGCAATGATGCATGTTATGTTTGTCTCATTAAATTATACAGTGTGTGACTTTTTATGCTACCTAGTAAGTAATGATGATGAAACCTGGTATAAATAGATTCTAGTTCAGCTTGGAGAAATAGAATTTGAACTTTTCAATTATGATTTCATATGCTACTTGTTAAGGATAGCAAAACTTCTCTAGTTTGCTGCGGTTGGAGGCTACTCTGAAAGTAGTGCCTTCAGGTATTACAGTGTGGCTGAAAATAAGCCTTTACACTGGAAGCTTCCATTCAGCTGTCTAAAGCCAGACATACAAATCCATTTTAAGACATCAGACCTTTCCCTTCAAGAATGCTTATCAGCACCTGGATATTGCTAATAACCAGCACATTCAAACTCATTGCCTTTATCTCAATACCCAGCTGCACATTGATTTACCTAAACATAGATGCTTGGGCTTTGAAAATTAGGGCGTATATAACTGTTATAATTTTTAATTATGAAATTGATATTAGGAAGAGATATGCTAATGCTTAAAGGTTCATTTTAATCATCATGTCCAGAGTCTAGCCATAAGAGAAGTTGTCTTTCAACCCATGACCCATTGAAACACCAGCGCAGCTTAGTGTTGGAAGTCAGAAACGTTTATCTGAGTACGTAATGCATTGCTTTGAGATGGAGCCAGCAGGGAACCAGCATGAATCAGATTTAAATAAAGGCATCATTGCAAGCAAAGATATCTACAAGTTATCCGAATACTAAAGCAGTGCCTTTGTTCATTTGAATACAAAGCTTTAAAAAATAACTAAAGAGACAGAACTGTAGATTTAACCCCTGGGTTCCCTGGCGTTCATCCAGTTTATGCCTTAACAGCTGAGCCTGTAGGCCAACTGCTTGCTTGGCTTTTCATATTCATTCTTTAACACTGCTCTGTTGCAGTCTGTTAAACTGTACATACTTCTTTAGGTTTTGTTGACAAGAGATTCACAAGGTTGCTAAATGTGTTGCCCTATAAACACAAAGAATAAGCCTATTACTGCATTCTGAAAAAAAACGTATCAAATACTAAAATGCTTTTGTTCCCTTATACTAATCTTTTATGTGTTGAGTTGTAATCTGTTGGCAAGAGAAACAGGCATATGAAGAGATGCATGTGTCAGGCCAAGAATGCCAATAATCTATCAGTCAGTTAATGACTACATGCTGGGTAAGCCCTGGTGAAATCACTAAAGGTAACTGGAGCACGCACATGCTGATATAATATACATCCAATACTGTCAAGCGACCTGTCAGTGGAGAAATACTTTGAACTATCAAGAGAAAACACAGTCTTTTAAAGAATCTTTTGCAGAATCAATCCCATTGAAATTATAAGAAGAAGAGTGTTTTCAAGGGTAATTATAAAACACTGATGTTCAGTTTAGTTAAATACTTTGCACTTACTTAAGATTGTGGCTTAATGTCTGAAAGCAGTGTTGCAGGAAAGAGAAAAGTAAATACATTCCCCACATCATCATAAGCCAGAAAATCCAGGCTATTCCATTTTCTTACAGATATGCATGTTTTATCAGAATCACTGAATCACAGAATAGTCCTGGTTGGAAAGGACCTCCTAGGTCACCAAGTCCAACCGCTCCCACACCAACAAAAACCTCAATACCTGAGAGAGTGACAAACACAAACTAACCCTGCTACACTAGCAGGGCATGAAGCACCATGGCTATACGGTTCTTCAACGCCTCCAGGGATGGGGACTCAACCATCTTCCTGGGAAGGCCCTGCCAGTGCCCAACCACTCCTTCTGTAAATAATTTCTTCCTAAGATCCAATCTAAACCTCCCCTGCCACAGCTTCAGACCATTACCCCTGCTTCTGTCATCAGTCACCAAGGAGAAGAGGCCAATACCCACCCCTTCTCAACCCCTCTTCAGGTAGTTGTAGAGGGCAGTGAGGTCCCTCCTCAGCCTCCTCTTCTACAGACTAAACCTGCTCAGCTCCTTCAACATCTCCTCATATGACTGGTTCTCTAAACCCTTCAGGAGCTTGGTACCTCTCCTCTGGACCTGTTTCAGTATCCCAATGTCTTTCCTGTAATGAGGGGCCCAGAATTTAACACTCTACTCAAGAAGAGGCTGCATAAGGGATGAATACAAGGGCTCAAAGCGTAGTAGTAGTATTGATGTGAAATAACAAGTGAGGTGTGAAAAAACAAATCACTTGGGTTGGTGCAGTGGAATTGATTTTGTGGCAAACAATTCACCAATAGAGTTCTAAAGGAAAACACATGAGAAAAATAACTCCTAAATGTTCTTATTTCCACCTAGGTAAATTGCAGCTCTGGCCCATTCAAACAATTGAAGGTTTAAGCTAAGTATTTCATGCACCACTGGGTTCCCCAGTTTTGTGTCTAGTTTATGGGAATCAGGATAGAGCAAGGGATTATAACTGAGAAGTTTTTTTCATTAAGGAATTGTAGTTGTCTCTTCCAGGATGCAAGACAGAAGCTGTGGCCAGGCATTGCCCCTTTCTTTAATGCTAAAGGAGGGTTACTGTGCAGAGGGAGACCCCAATAAGGGATACCCTGAAAATATGTCAGAAGCTTCATCCTGCCATGACATTTATCATAATTCACTCTCAGATATGCAGAATGGGGAACTTTCAAATGAACTTTCTGCCTTCCTTACCCAAGAGGAGATACGTAAGAGCCTTGACATAGCTTGGGAAGCCATTGCCAGTTCCACAGAGGATCAGAATGCAGCACCAGACTTTTCTCACCATTTCAACACAGCTCTTTCTAGCACTTCAGAAAATCCTTCTTTCAGGGGTACTGATCTGCATGAGCAAGATGCTTTACAGAGCCCTCACACAAGTGGTCTAACTTCAGCTACTTCAAGTCATGTTACCCCAAGAAATCAGAAAAAGCAATCCACCACACCTCAAACAGCAAACACTTTTGTCACCATTTCCAGGAGGCAAGCAAGCACCTCACCTGTGCTACCTGCTAGTCCCAACTTCATCAGAAGCCTGACACATTTGGAGAAGGATGATCCAGGTGTGTCTAAGACAAGCCCAGAGTCTAACTTGGCATTGCAGGGAGAAGTTCCTTTCAGAAACAAGCTGTGTGACAAAGCTGCCACACTCATAGAGGAACTGTCATCTATATTTAGACAAGCAGCAAAGGCAAGAGGCCGAAGTCCTGATGGAGACTCTTCTTCTCCAGACAGTGGGTACCTGTCTCCTAAAAAGAAACAACCAGCTGTAAATACTTCACTGAACCAGGGCTTTGACAAGTCACATCAAGAGACTGAGCCCGAGGCAAAGTTACCTGGAGTTCATCTGAATGGAGAACAGTTTTCTGAAAGGGAGAACATCACTCAGACTGAAACAGTCCTTTGCAACTCCTTCATCAACGTGGAAGAGAATCCATCTTTACCACCCCAATTCATTAAGAAGCTCCGGAGCCAGGAAGTAGCAGAAGGAAACAGAGTATTGCTGGAGTGCAGAGTCACTGGCAACCCAGTCCCTGATATCAGGTAGGCACAAACCTTTTAACTCATGTCACCAGATGTCTTCCGATTGTGGGAGACACCTAAGAACAGGTATCACTGTGGATTTGCTGAGTAGTTACGTAAGAACAGCAGATCATGCAGTGTGGGTAACCACATGCAATAACAGACTGGGATCGCAAGGATCCTTGCTTTCTATTTGGGAAATGAGGTTCTACTCAGTTCAAGAGCTACATAGCAAAAGTAGAAACAGAATTGTCTCTAACAGCATTCTGTGTGACTGTTAGCTCATTAATCTAGGTGAAGGAATTGAGAATTTGCCCCTGAAGAGCGTATGTCAGCCAGTTGATAGTTTTACTCTCAGTTAATCTCCACACCCCACACCATTGGGATTTGGGGTCTGTACTATGAGATAACCTAGACTTTTCTAAACCTAGCCAAATATCCTCTTCTGTAAGACATTTCCAAAAGACATTAAGATGGTCACAATTTAAAATCTCTTGATACTTTATAATGAAATTTAAGTGGATTTGCTTTTGTTCAATTACAAAACATAAAGTTAACGGCTGTGTACATTTGTTTGGTTGAGATGTTTTGTTTTAATGTTATTATGGTTAGCACATAATGCTTCCACCAGCTTCCTCTCCTTCTAAAGCTAATAGAAATGAAGGTCAGACAGCATCGTGCAGTGTTTGCCACTTCACAGGTCTGAGCCTTGATGCTAGTATGGTAGCTCATACCTCTGTGTAGTTCCTCGTACCATACATTGGTTTAAAGTGAGAGAAAACTGTTGTCCAAAGGAGGATCTCTAAAAACAGAGTTAGCAAACACAATCTTATTGACCCTAATGTCAACAGGCCTTTACTTTCATAACACAGCAGAAACCCCTCACAGGTGCCATTAGACTCGCGTGCTATTTCCTAACATTGGTACAAGAAGAGTTCTGATCAGAAAAGGTTACAATTTGATGATTTCTTTTCTGAAACACAGCGTGGATTGTCTTGATGAGTTGGACAGCGGGAGTGAGGTTGCAGTGCCTGAATAGCACAGGTGTGCTGTTGTAATGCTTCACTAGCTTGGGGCTTTTATTTGGTCACTCAGAACCTCAGTCTTTACTTCACTGACTAGACTCCAGAACTGGTCATAAACACCAATAGAACTAGGAAGTGTGTAGGCTATGGAACTGTTTCATGATTAGCTCTTTTATAACATTGTTGCATTCACTTCAGAGACTGCTAGTATCAAGATGTTTATAAAAAATCTATTAAAAAACTTTATGTTCTTTAGATTTTAATGTAAACTCTGCTTTACTGAATGCTCGCTCATTAAATGAGATGATGAATCTTAGTTATTGAGCAAAAAAAGCAATGAGAAATACTGCTGATGTAATAGTAGATGGTTTTACAAGTACATACTAAAATTAAGTATACTTTTAGGGTATCTCATGAGCATGAACCCCTCACTTCAAGACAGAGATTGAGGTACTGTAGCAGATGTAGAGGAGTGATGAAGCTGGTGAAGGGGCTAGAAGGAAAGTCTTATGAAGAGAGGTTGAGGGAGCTGGAGTTGTTTAGCCTGGAGAAAAGAAGACTCATAGGGGACCTTATCCCTCTTTATAACTAACTGATGGGAATCATAGACTCATTAGGGATTAGAAGGGTCCTCAAAAGATCATCCAGTCCAATCCCCCTGCCACAGAAGGATCACCTAGACCAAGTCACACAGGAACACATCCATGAGGGTCTTGAACATCTCCAGAGAAGGAGACTCCACAACCTCCCTGGGCAGCCTGTTCCAATGCTCCATCACCCTCACTGTGAAGAAGTTCCTTCTGCTATTTCTATGGAATCTCCTATGTTCCAGCTGGCACTCATTGCCCCTTGTCCTGTCACTAGATGACCTTGAGAAGAGCCTGGCTTCGTGCTCCTGACACCCACCACTCACATATTTATAGACAATGAGGTCACCCCTCAGCCAGTGGCAACTAGTGACAGGATGAGAGTGCAGGACCTGAAGCTGTGCCAGGGGAGGATTAGGTTGGATGTTAGGAAGCCCTTTCTCATGAAAGGGTGATCAGACAGTGGAATGGATTGTGCAGGCCAGTGGTGGAGTCACCATCCTTGGAGGCGTTTAAGGACAGACTGAATGTGGCACTTAGTGTCATGGTCTAGCTGATTGTGGTGACTGTGTTTGGGTTGTAGGCTGGGCTTGATGATCTCAGAGGTCTTTTCCAGCCTCTAAAACTCTGCGATTCCATGAATTACCATGTAACTTCTGCTCTATTTCCCTTTTTGAAACTCAGATCTGTGCCATGTGAATCATTTGTTGTGGAACCGCAGTAAAAATGCTTTATGCCAGCTTCTCCCTCTGTTACAAAAGCTCCCTGAGAGTCACTTAAATTCACTTTTATGTTCATCCCTCAAATTGGTTTTATTTAATAATTACTAATAATTCTACATCTGGCACTCTAATTTATGAAAATATTCAAATAAAGCTTATTACCCGCAAAAAATAATGTCTTTTCCAGAGTTCTCGCTAAGACTATATCTGCCCTTTAGTCTCCGTTTTACTGTGGACCGTCCAGGGATGAAAAATGGGGCAACTGTACCTCAAACCCCTGCTTATTTTCCGAGTCAGTGCGATTGTAATGACGCTGCTGCGGCTGCAGAGGACACTGACGCACAGCACAGCCAGCCTGCTCGCCGGCAGCGTCTGAGAGATCAGCGCAAGAGGAAGGACAGAGCCCTTCAGCTGCTAAGAGCTGGGGTGGAGCCCGTGGAACAAAAAGCTAAGACTCAGCCCGGGTTAGCCGTGCAGGGACGCGGTGTGCGCTTTGGATGAGACCCCAAAGTCCTGTATCTGAATGGTGGGGATAGGAGCAGGATTACAATGAAGTACGTGGTCAACAATTGTGACTCTAGACTGATGTGACTAGAAACTTTTGAATAGTCTAAAAAGATTTTGTGAAGTATTATACAAGTATTTAAATCCCTACTGTTTTAGATTATAAAAAGACTTCAATATCTGCTGTTTTTTGAAGAAACTAGCCAAAGGAGAAAGGGTGTAAAAGATTGTTACTGTTTTGTAAAAGCTGCTGAATTGATAGAATGCAGAAATGAATATTATTACCCAAAGAAGGGCTATAAAACAGGCTGTGAGGCTGTTACCTGGTCTGTGAGACTTAAAGCAACAGTCACTTAACATATGCTGAACAGAGGATGCAGAGACACATGAGCTGGAATTACCACAGTCAAATTTCTGCACAGAGTAAAACCTGGACAAACCAGTAGCATCCTGGGGTGGATTAGAAGGAGGGTAGTTAGTAGATCCAGAGACATTCTCCTTCCCCTCTCTCTGCCCATCTAGAATATTGTGTCCAGTTCTGGGCCCCTGAGTTCCACAAGGACATAGAACTGCTTGAGAGAGTGCAGTGCAGGGCCACAAAGATGATGAAGGGAGTGGAGCATCTCCCTGATGAGGAAAAGCTGAGGGACTGCTTCTCTTTAGCTCTTTAGCTTGAAAAAGAGAAGACTAAGGGATGACCTCAGTAATGTTTACAAATATGGGGGGGGGGGCCAAGGAGGAAGGAGCCAGGCTCTGCTCAGTGTTCTCCAGTCATAGAACAAGGGGGAATGGGAACAAGCTGGAGCACAGGAGGTTCCATGTAAACATAAGGAAAAGGCTTTTCACTGTGAGGGTGACAGAGGCACTGGAACAGACTGCTCAGGTTGGTTTTGGAGTCTTCTTCTCTGGAGACGTTTAAAATCTACCTGGCTGTGTTCCTGTTGTGACAGGATCTATAGGAACCTGCTCTGACAGGAGGATTTGACTAGATGATCTTTGATCCCTTCCAATCCCTAACTTCCTGTTTGTCTGTGATTCTTTTTTTTCCAGTTGTTCTGATTTTTGCCATAATGTAGTCATTGCAAATAGTATTTTTGGGGCTCTGTGTGGCAATCTGATAAAAATTAGGGAACATTTGAGATTTTCGTTTTTTGTCTCAGCTGGGAAGAACACCATTTCATCCAAGTGATCCACAGCAGAGCAAAAGCCCTTAGAGAAACTACTTAGGTATTTCTGACCTTGTTTTCTGACCTTTATATTGGTTTACTCTGTACTGCATTTTATTCTCTATCCCAATAATCTTTATAACTGGCTTTCTTCCATTTTCATAGCTTTTCTGAAGCTGGAAAAGTCCTCAACCTATCCAAAGTTAAGCTAAAATCCCACCTTAACCTTCTACCCTTCTAAAGCTAAGGATGTTATTATATGCGAAGAAACCATCAAATGTATTTTAAGGACAAGGTGTATATTTAATGGTTATGTGACTTAAATTGTAAGTTAATTTCAGTTTCTAATTAGTTTAAAATAGTATCAAAGTACATTTTAAACTGATTCTTGCCTTGATGGCTAATGTGTAAAGCTTAAAAGCACATTAAATAAAAATTGCTCTTCTAAAATAAGAAAAATGGTTAAGCTCTCTGCACAATGAACAAAACCAACCCTGCATATAAAGAGGTTTTGACATTTGTTTACATAAAAATTGAGTGGGACTTGGATGAATTCTAAAATAACAAAGCACCACATGTTTTCAGAAAGCTTTTTCACTTCACTACCTTGGTCCTTGTTAACCACTTTTTATTTAAAAATGAAGTTTAATTGAAGTAGTTTTAAAATGTAGATTTCCAACAAAAGCAGTGCTGAAGCAGGGCCAGGGGCAGGATTCCAAGAGGCTGCTTTTACTTCACGTTTCATCGTTTATTTGTATAAATCTCATATACTGTCTCTGGGCATTTTTGATATTGTGCTAAATGTTAACCAGCCAAAAAGTCTGATAGAAAGAAAATACATTAGCAATCTGCTTGTCACAGGCTGATTGAAAGTACTGATCACAACTACATTTAGAGGCTGAGTAGAACAGAGGTAGCAATGAACCCACAGGCTTTAGGAGTGGACTGTTTTATTTGTATTGAAGTGTAAGAGAAACAGAGTAGCCAGGTTTTTCCTAGAGAGAAGCATTTGGAGTTACTCATTCTGGCATCATTACTTATCAGTATCCGACAGGACAGGTATGCAGTGTTATTCCAAATCCTATTTAATTAGTATTGCTTAACAGTCTTTGACAGGTTTGCTCATTAGCCTAAAGGTAATACCACATCTTGGATCACTTAAGTTCTTAAGGGTAATTAGAAGAGTTTAGTTACCTAAACAGGACATACCTTTGTAAGATACAATATGCTACTTTATAAAGACACATTAAATAAATAAAACTGCAGCTTTGAAAGTTGATGCTTTAGAAGTTCTGTCCTAACAGAAAACTTTTTGATGTCTGTAATATGCTCTATAAATGCATTCTTGACAATGCGAAAGCTCGCTGTAGAGATCCAGATGATGCAATTTTGCAAATAGGACTTTTCTGCAAACATTAATTACTGATAACTACAAATGTTAGTCTTCAGTTCACTCTATTAGATATGAGAGGATTTTGAGGGAGGTAGAGAAGGTTATAGACTAGAATCTTACACTAAACCAAACATAGAAGAAATGTTGTTAAACAGCTGTGAAAATTAAGCTTATTTAATAGTTCTGGAAGCCATCTGGAGAAGGCACTCTTTCTATCAGGTGTTAACAGTGTGATAGAGCTCTGTTAAGTGGACTCTAAATGTGAATCATTTAGTCTTTAAACTCATGGAAAGGTAAAAGTAAGCATAAAAGGAGTGTTCTTGCTACACTATTCCATGTCAGAAATGAAAACAAGAGAGTAAATCCTTCCCATAATATCTGTATTTCCTTTCCTGAGCACAGAGATGTAAACTGAAGTGGAAAGTTAAGAAATGGTCAGTTTATCTGTGTAATTGTACAATTCCACTAACACATTGCAGTGAGTTTTGGAAGAATATCAGTAATTCAACTTGTAATTTTTGTGTACCCTCTAAAAATCTTCCACTCAGTGAAGCCCATCACTGAGATCAACACTGAGACCAATAGAAATAAACTGAAAATCTGTGTAGGTTTTCAAGGTGTGTGGGAGAGATGTTCCAGAAACATGTTGAAAGAACACTGCTGTTCCTCTTTTAGGCAGAACTTTACAAAACCTCACAATGTGCATGATTTAGGAAAGAAGATTAACATAATTTCGTTTTTAAAACACTTCTGAATATCAAAGTATAACCTACAGTTAAGTATTGAGGAGAAAGTGTTTCTGTCAACATAGCAAGATGAACAGAATTTGGAAGTTTAATTTTGCACAGAGCAAACCTTCACCAAGGTGTTTGCCTTCTAGACACTTCAGTGGTTCCTACCTTTTGTCCTCTAGAAACGTTTGACATCAATTAATGTAAGAAATTTAATTGCTGCTTGATGTCCCTCTCAGTTGCTTTGTCTGAGACAATTCATAAATGGAAAGTTGATCAGTAGGAATAGGGAAAAATTATAAACAAATGACATTGTAAGGATCTTGTGTAATATTGAAAACCTGAATCAAGATCCAAATGACATGTTCCTGTAACTCAGGAAATGGGCAGACTTCTTAAATACACACCTTGGAAATCTGTGTGGATAAGAGATGCTATTTTCTGATATAAATCGTAAGGAATAATTCAACCAGATTAATCTCACCTGTATACACAGAGATATCTTTAAGTTGCAGAAGGGCAAATTCCTGTATAGAAGTATCTTATCTGATGTAGTCAAGTACTGCATGTAAAAGTGTTCATTATAGGCTAGACAGCAAGAACCTTGTATTTCCTTAAGTAATATCTACACTTAGTGTGATACTACTCAGTATAGATGTGGACACAACTCAAGATTAGGGGAAGTGTGAACTCGAATAAATTGGACTTCCTATGGGAAAGGTAATAAGTTAAAATGCTTGCAGGTTAGAGATAATTAGCAGGTAGAATGACTCCTAAAACAGTGGAGTTTTTCAGCTACCTGCAGGTCAAAGCAAGTAGAGGACTACTTTTATTTTTTTTTGTGCAAAAGCCTGTTATGAAGACATGATTCTGTTAGTCTAACACTAACATGCTGCTTCAAATCAAAGTGATTCATTGTTCTCATTAATAATGTGTGCTTGCAGGGCATACATGTGTTCATGTTTTAAAAATAATTAGTACTTAGCACTTATGCAGTGCCTTTCATCTGAGCATTCCAGTTCTTTATAAACAGCTTTTATAATACACGAGCAGCTTTTGTTTGTCTTCCTTTATTTGATAAGGTTTTGCTTTTCAAGTGACCAAGGGAAAACGATTAGACAAAAAAAATCCATCTCATATTTATAGTACAACTGGCAGATACCTATAGCTAGATATTAATACTTGTAATATCACAGAAGATGTGGCCACTAAGATTATGCTTGGCTCAACAGTAAATCATTGGAAAGATCACTTAAATATTTGCCCTGTGAGTAGCTGAGGCTGAACTAATGTGAACCGAGGGCCTCCTACTCCTAGAGACTGGTCTTGACAATTGCAAGTTGATAACAAGCTTCACAGAGTAAGTTAGCCACAAACTAGCCACAAACTAGCCTCCTCAACAATTTGCTCTTCCACTATCATTTTTTGCCCTGTGACATGTAAGTAAGATGGATGAAGTGTTAATACACTGATAATTAGGGCCAGGGAGAGCATGAAATGCCGTCAAAACTTACTGTCATAGAATCATAGAGTGGTTTGAATAGGAAGGGACCTTAAAGATCATCTAGTTCCAACCCCCCTGCCATGGGCAGGGACACTTTCTACTGTAACAGGTAGCTCAGAGCCCATTCAACTTGGCCTGAGCATTCCAGGGATGGGGCATCCACAACTTCTCTGGGAAACCTGTTCCAATGCCTCCACACCCTCACAGTGAATATCATAGCCTTGACATATGCTTTCTGTTTAGCTGTGTAGTGGCAGCACTGCTTTTAAGAGCTAGGGGGAAAAAAACCCAAGAAACACCTGAAAATCACAGGAGTCAATGAACCGTTCTTCATGCAGGAGAACAATCTGTATTCATGCAAACTTCTCCCAGGATGCTGAGTGCAGTGCTCACTAAGTTTGGGAATGGAATAGCAAAGTGGAAGCCAGTTAAAATATAATATTTCTATTGATTATTTTAACAGATACTTGCATTTAACCCAAATGCAGCTAGTTACAAAGTGATGGCATTCTCTCAAAAATCTGCAAAAGCAATACAGTTCTCATTCTATCTTTTCTACATAAAGAATCACAGAATTATTGAAGCTGGAAAAGACCGGTGAGATCAAGTCCAGCCTATGACCCAACATCACCGCATCAGCTAGACCATAGCATGAAGTGCCACGTCCATTCTTAATCATGAATTCTTATTTATTGTTTAGTTTGAGAACATTGCAAAAAATAAACACTGTGTTTTCAGTCAGGCAAAGAAATGTTTTCAGTGTCAAGACAAGCAGTCATCACGTGAGGTATATGGAAGGAAGAAAAGGGCTTTTCTGTTTGTACTTTTTGTTTGAGTTGTCTAAGGCAGAGTTGCTGCCAGTAATTTGTGGCTGAAGTTCAGTATTCTATGTGCTGATGTAGGACTGCGAGGGCACACAGATATTTTTTGTAATGTCATGCATAAGCCCAGAGATCAAGTAGAAACATGGATCTCATAATGACAATTATCCACAGTGAATATGAACAGACTTGGTATCCACCTTATTCCCTGGACAAAACCCAAGTAATCTAGACAGAGATAAACCATAAATGAATTGGCGTACTTATTTCAAACTAAGCATAACCCTGGGTAAAAAAGAAGTAATGCAGTATGCATAATTAGAATTTGGTATGTTGCTTTTTATAAATGTTGAAGTGTTTGAAGAGTAAATTATCCACTACAGGCTGATAAAAAGCATGCTGGCTTAGAATTTATATTCCAGTATCAAATGTCCTGCTTAGTAGAAATGTAAAGCTCATCAAAACTGTTTCTGATTTGCTCCCTTCCAGAAAATTTCTTTCTTTGCCAGCTCTGAATGTAAACCCTGCCTGAACCAATTAGTTCAGAAAATAACAGGAATGAAATGAAGTTGTTAATTAAATTAACAATGTGAGGTATAAAAAAGGCTTTTCATTTTTCCTAGTCTTAGTATATAAAACCAGCTTCCTCCATTAAAGACTTGTTGGCAAAATAAATTTTCATTGCCAGTTAGGTCCCTGTATTCAGAATTTTCTGCTTTTTAGATTGTAAAGACTTACATGAAGATAACTGACTCAGCTATTTATTAAGTAGCCTGCGTACAGCCAATGGAATCCAAATCCTGCACTGACCATGTAATGAGTGCGTAGTGTTTTTAAAAAGAGCAAATCATACCCTCCATCGAAATGCTTACACAGAACTGAAGAAATTAATAAAAAGTGGGGATTTTGAATGAGGAATTCAAAGAAAATGTAATTTTCAAACTTGCTGCTTTGAGAGTCCTCAGAAGGTCAATTTCATGATAACCAACAGATAGGATTGCTGTTCCTGACATGCGTTCAGTTCTTTCAAGCACAAAACTGAGATAATCTGATTTTGATATTCTATAACACCACATAGTTAGAGATTGGCTGATTTATTTCTAGAAAAGAGAAAATTCATAGAGTGGTTCAGGTTGGTAGGCACCTTAAGGATCATCTAGTTCCAACCCCCCTGCCATGAGCAGGGACACCCCTCACTAGACCAGGTTGCTCAAGACCCCATCCAATCTGGCCTTGAACACTTCCAGGGAGAGGGCAGCCACAACCTCCCTGGACAACCTGTTCCAGTGTCTCAGCACCCTCATCATGAAGAACTTCATTCTGAATTTCAAAATTCTCCCAACCACTCTTTCTGCACTTTGTTTTCTTCATTAAATATGGAATTTTATGTCTCCTAAACTAAGATTATACTTAATCAGTGATGCTTCACATCAGTGAAGCAAATCTGGAGAGGAAAAACCTCAGAGGGGAAAGTATTTATTCTCTCTGCATTGGATAGTTTTCCCAAGAAACATTGTGAATCGCTGCTGCCACAAGGAATTGTTCTGCAAGTGTTAATTTAGGGAGATCTTGAATCACAGTTAAGCCGCTGTATATCATAATCCAAACTAGAAAGTTTAACTTCATTTTTTAATGCAGAAAGCATTTAATGTCGATAATGACGGAACCCACAGACTTCAGTCCGTTATCCCTTAGGCCAACAGAGATGAGTAATTGCATTTTCAGTTTGTTATTTACTTGAGATGTTGCTACAGTGAGCCTTGTCTAGCGAAGAATAAAGAAAAACACTTATAGCCTTCTAGAGGCTGATATTGCTGTATGTTTTCTGCCTCTTTTCCAAAACAGCATTGCTGCTGGCAAGGGCTTTTGAGTTTAATTAGGGAGAGCTGGGGCAGAGGGAGAGGTGATTCTATCTGAGCTTCCTCAAGCTTGCCAGATGGCCAGAAGGAATCTATAAAAGCCTGTTTTCCACAAAACAGGTAGTTTGGAAAGGTAGTTTGGGTGGGACTTTGCCTATAAAGGAATTAGATGGAGATGGTGATTTACAGTTAAGTCTGAATTGTTACAAGCATTGCAATTCTAGAACATACTACTGACCATAGGTTACTAGGCTGGTGATTCAGAGTTTCAGCCTAGAATCTCTATTCTCAGAGGATTTCTAAGTCACTGACTAAAGCTCCCACTCCACAAAAAAACACCCAACAAACAACGAAAACACAACCCAAATGAGATTAACTTAATCTCTTGCTGGATAGAGGAAACACAACTGTTGCTGTAATCCAGTTATGAGGCAACCATAGGACAGGAAGGATGTGTCCTTATGTAGTGTGATATTACAGCCATAGCCACCCCAGATCAAGGACTGGAACAGGACAAACAGCAAATTTCTGTATAAACTGATGCAGAAACTGTCTTTCAGTGAAGGCCTTTCCTCCCTAGTTCACTATTTACAGCAGCTCACTGTATTACATTCCTTCATGGCTTCTGTCTTTGGAAGGACTCTTCTTCAGGACTCTGACATAAGGATGGAAGTTACATGCTTTGGATTGAGAAGGAAGACACAATACTAATGTTTTCCCTGCCGGGGGAAGTGTTTGAATCATCACCCATGGATGTGCTTAAAAGTTTTGTAGATATGGTGCTTAAAGCATGGTTTAGCAATGTGCTTAGTAGACAGGAGTCATTGGTTGGACTCAATGATCTTAAAGGTCTTTTCCAACCTAAGCTTTCCTTTGATTCTAGTCTTGACTCTGGTTGTGCAATGCCTTGCCATTTCCCCTTATTCTGCATCACAAAAGGAACCAGCAGCCTCAGCAATCTCAAGTGAGCCAATGGTTTTCCATTTTTTATGATTCTGAGAGATTAGTAGGAAGCAAAAAGCATTGCTCTTGAAGTAGCCTGGTTACTCATTACTGTCTTAAGAAGAGCTGTGGCTAAGGTACAGATGAGAATAATTTATCTGATTTACATCATTCAAAGTGTGATGCCTGCTTTTAATATTTAATGAAATTTGCATGGTGAGAGCTGGCAGCACTGCAGCTGCAATTTTGGCAGCTTGTTTGTGTTTTCCCATGAAGAGTACTCCCATTGTTTCCTTAGACAAGGAATATCAAGAGTGAACTTCTGATTCCTTAGAAAGCCTGTCTTGACACACTCCATAAAGACGCTTGGAATTCAAATGTCTGACAGTGGCAGACATGAAGAACCCCTGACTCTGTGCATGGATCTTCCCATTTATGACCAAGGTATTCTGCAAACTGACAATACAAGAAGACTCAGTGCATGCAAACATGTTATTTATGGGTGAAATGAAGGAACTGAAGAAACAGCTACTGCTTAGGAATGCTAGAGACAGGCCTTAGGCACTGCCCTTACTGGATTTTTTTTTTTCCAGTCCAATCTGCTTTTGACATCTCTTTGCAGACTCCCACTGTTGTAGACAAAAAATTTTATTATTATCTTCTGTTTGTAAGTGATGAAACTGAGGTGTAGAGCTTCTTGGGAGAAGGTTTAGGAGAAGTACCACAGCCTGACTGCATAAATCCTTCCAACAGAAAT
Organism: Upupa epops; assembly: GCA_013397515.1. NCBI lineage: Eukaryota > Metazoa > Chordata > Aves > Bucerotiformes > Upupidae > Upupa > Upupa epops. The sequence goes on along the minus strand of VZRI01013690.1, from coordinate 14,679 downwards.
GGCCCTTACTTATTTCTATTAGACTAAATAGAACAGGAGTGGAATGCTGACATCTTTCATATTGACCATTTAGGCTGCATGGAGATTCATTTCTGATAGATGCAGTCTTTTAACACAATAGCTCTCGAGAAGTTTTATTATTCTTTATAAAGAAATTTTTCTTTATATTACTTATTTTTGTGGGGTAGGGCTGTAGGGTGGAATCACTGTCCTAGTAATTTCTATAACACAAGCTCTTGTACTAAAAAGTTCACTTAAACCCAAGGTCCTGAATAAACTGAACAGCAGAATAAATGAAAAAGAGATGCTTTGCTGAAAGAACTTGTTGAAAGCTGATGATAACCATGTAGTAATATTTTGAAATTGCTTGGAAATGTCCAGTTCTCATTTGTTAGTTAATTGAACCAAGAGGAGGTTGAAGATTTCATTTGAAAGCACATCAGTATTTGATGAAAGCAAACCAGGGACAGAAGGGCTCCTGACTGATATATCATTATTCTAACAATATGTTTATACTTCTGATTTTCAAGAAGGCAAACATTTTGAACAACCAGTTTTAATTTCAAAAGAGCCTTGATCATACAGGCAGTGCAATAAACAAGAAACCAGAAGACTAATTTCAAAATTTGTATACTTTTCACTTAGTTTTCTGGTCTACAGTGGTTGCACAACACACTGTATCTCCCATACAAACCCCACTGGCTATACAATGATCAAAACCCCCATTTCTTCTAAGAAGATGAATTGTACATGCGGTGTGTAACTTCAGTAAGGCCAGCTAGTTACTCTCTTATCTAATTTTGGAAGCAGAATTGTGCTTTTTTGTTGCTTTTTCACAGAAATTAGGAGAGGAACTTGAAATGAGAAAAGCAAATGGCAGCTAATATTTGCAAGTTTTGTTAATGTGTATCACTTGTTTTCTTTTTTTTTTTTTATTTTTAAAATATTTTTCCTTATTTGTCTAGAGAAGAGGAGAATCGGGGGGACCTTATCACTCTCTATAACTACCTGTAGGGAAATTGTAAACAGGTGGGGGCCTAGCACCTGGTGATAGGATGAGAAGGCAGGGCCTGAAGTTGCCAAGAAGGGTCAGATTGGATGTTAGGAAGCCTTTCCTCATGGAAAGGTTGATCAGATACTGGAGTGAACTGTGCAGGCCAGTGGTGGAGTCCTCATCCTTGGAAGTGTTGAAGAAAATACTGTATGTGGCACTTAGTGGCACATGGCTTATTATAGTGACATTAAGTCATATGCTGGGCTTGATGATCTCAGAGGTCTTGTCCAGCCTCAATAATTCTGTGATTCTATATTATTTCTAGAAACAACTCTTATGGTAAGAGCATTTTGGGCTGAGAAAAATATAACTACCCTTTCAGCTAATATTCGAATCCCTTTCATATATCTAATTTTATACTCCATGAAATCTTATAGCCTGAGAACTCTCTGAGGGTAGTTATCAGAGATCCAACAGAGTGATTTTGATTTTTATCACAGTGTGAAGGCAAAATGAAGAAATGCTGAGATGCAGTGATTTTTTTTCTTTGGAGGAGCTACTTTAAAATACCAATGGAAAAAATGTGGATCTGTGTTGAAGCCAAATATTGGCTAGTAAGGAAGTATTTTGATTACATTGTAATAGCATGAAATATAGCCTAGATAATGTGAGGCAAAAGGATATGGCCTCTTACTATATAATCTCTTTGGCCATCAGCCAAAGCAGGAAATTTTCTCTGGGAGAGCATAGGTATCAAGTAACTTGAAAAGTAATATATTGTTAGATACACGTTTTCCTGTATTTATTTAAAGAAAGTTTTAACTGAGCAAGGAGGGAGAGGACAAACTGCCCAATACCATTGGTTTAGGAAGGACCTTTATTGCTAGTGAACAGTATACTGGAATATATAGCAGAGAATAGCAAACACTGTTCATGTCTATAGTACAAGTGTGCCCCTATAAAGGCGAACACTGAATTAATGTGTTTGAGTATTTCATGTAACAGAGCTGACCTTTGGTAGTTAATGTCAGGAATAAGTCCTGAAGTGCAGTCATTGGTCCTGCAGTTGTCTTCTGGCTCTCCTGTTTGCTGTACAAGTGAATTTGTTCATTGCTTTAAAGTCCTTGTGGAGAGACCACTCTATGGTTTCTCTTCTCTGCCCTTGTGAGGCTGCATCTGGAATACTGTGTCCAGGTCTGGACTTCTCATTTCCAGAAGGATACAATACTGCTTGAGAGAGTCCAGCGCAGAGCCACAAGGATGATGAAGGGAGTGCAGCATCTGCCTGATGAGGAAAGGCTGAGGGACCTCAATAATGTTTATAAATATGGAAAGGGTGAGTGTCAGGAGGATGAACCCAGGCTCTGCTCAGTGGTGTCCAATGATAGAACAATGAGTAATGCGTACGAGCTGGAGCAGAAGAGTTTTCTTATAAACATGCAGAAAAACATTTTTGCTGTTAGAGTGATGAAGCTCTGGCATAGGCTGCCCAGAGACACTGTGAAGTCTTCTGCTCTGGAGTCTTTCAAAATGCACCTGGACACAGCCCTGTGTGATCGCTCGAGGTGATCCTCCTCTACCAGGGGAATTGTTTTGTATGATCTTCTAGGGTCCCTTCCAACCCCTAGCACTTTGCAACTGTAGTAGGTATGCCTTTATGTAACACTGAGGCAGAGCGGGGAGAAAAGGTTTTGGATAGTTGGAGGGACTTGAAGTCCCTTCATCCTTGAAAGGATTTTGGTTCCCTACAGACCTTTAAAAGAACTTTTATTTATTGTTCAGAAAGGGGTGTGCTGCTAATCTTTGAACAGTGAAATAGGGTTTTGCTGAAGAAAATTGTAAACTGCTGACTGCTGTTTTATTTATGGGGGAAAAAGTATCACGATAAGTTATTGTACACTGATTCATTTCTGTTTCAGAAAATACATTTTGGTTTATAATACTTTTGAAGTGTAACACATAGACCAAACAAATTTTGGTAGTGATGCTTCTTGTGTAAGTGAACAATTCAACAATCACAATATTCATGTAAACTCAGAAACTCGCCAGTAGGTTCTGGTGGGGTGAAAGGAATTAAGACTCAGGCCTACAACCTTTGTCTCCTGTCAAAGCATTCTGATCCTGTCTCTTGCTGGAGTAGAATGGATGTTGCAAAACAAGGTGTCACTGGAGGGAATGTGGGATTCCTTCTTTCTACCAGTCCCATGTGGGAATTCTACCATGGATAGCATGGGAGAATCAGCATCAGTCACATTAGTGCAGCACATATTCTGATTCATGATGCCAGATACTGTAATGACACCATATCATAAATTATTTCTTTGGGGGCATCCACACCTCACTTAATTGTTTCTATCCTTTGAAGACCTGCTGACTATGGCTGCATTATTCCTCAACTTCAAAAGTCCCAACCGATTAAAAGGTTCTGGGAAGGATTTTGTGACAGCTAAGGGCGTGGAACTTTGGGTTGTGGGTTTTTTCATTTTAAGAGAAGAATGAGCAGAAAATTAGGTGTTTAGTTTGCCTGAATTAAAAGGAAATGCTGCCCAGTAACATGTATAATATCCTGCCAGTCCTTTAGGGCATGTTTTGAAACACGATACAGGGTAACCTTTGTGCTAGAGATGTGCCTTTTGCCACTCCTATGAAAATCCATCTGAAGCTGGCCAAGTTGCAACCTGCAGTTCTTCCTGGATTTATGTGTGGTTCCATGATTGAGGAATTTCACCCTAAAGCAAAGATTCTGTTTCCACTGGCTGTGTTAATCTCTGAAACCCAGTCCAAGCAGCCTAAAGCCTTTTGTGGGCTGGCAGACTTGCATGCACTCCTGTAGACTAAAGGGACCGTGACAGTGGTCTCTTCAGTTAAGAGTGCAGGGTGCGCTTAGGACAGCACTGACTGCTGATTGCCCAAAGAGGCCACTGCTGGGAACTGTGAACAAAGTGGGAGCTAGTGAGATTAGGGAGAGGATGGAAAGACACAGTGCCTGAGCTGGGAGACTTGAAGTGACATCCAGTAGGGATTGATGAAGGAAGAAGAATGTAAAAAAAAAATGGCATCCTGGCTTGTATCAGGAATAGTGTGGCCAGCAGGACTAGGGACATAATTCTCCCCCTGTACTCGGCACTTATGAGGCTTCACCTCGAGTACTGAGTGAAGTTCTAGGCCCCTTGCTTCAAGAAAAATTTGAAATGCTGGAGTGGGTCCAGAGGAGAGGCTGGTGAAGGGACTAGAGGGAAAGTCTTATGAAGAGAGGCTGAGGGAGCTGGAGTTGTTTAGCCTGGAGAAAAGAAGACTCACAGGGGACATTCTCCCTTTCTATAACTAATTGAAGGGAAGTTATAGACAGGTGAGGGTCAGGCTTTTCTTCCAGGCAACTAGTGACAGAACAAGAAGGAAGGGCCTGAAGCTGCCAGGGGAGGGTTAGGTTGGATGTTAGGAAGCCCTTCCTCACAGAAACACTGATCAGACCCTGGAATGGGCTCCCCGGGGCAGTGCTGGAGTCCCTGTGTCTGGAGGTGTTTAAAGACAGACTGGATGTGGCATTTAGTGCCCTGGTGTAGCTCATATGGTGATGTTAGTTCATAGGCTGGTCTTTTCCAGCCTCAATGATTTTGTGATTCTGTGAAATAAATGAGAGCTCAGGATACATCTGGACCTGGGGTAAGAAATCTGACACAGATTAGAGCTATCTGGACAAAAACAGTATAGATGTAGACAGAGTGGAATCAGGATGGGCGAGGACAACAGTGTTCAACTGTGTCACTGGATACCTACTAAGTGAGAAGTTGTCCATCAGACTAAAAGGTTCTGATGTGATTCTGTACTTTTCTGTGATGCTGTATGATAGACCTTATCTCATAAGAATGCTTTCAACCCAGAAGGATTAGTCTTATAAATGAAAACATAATGATATTGTTCTAAATTATAAAATATCACTTCCAAATAGTTTACAAACTTCAGGATTCAAAATGTAGAACATAAAGCTGGACTTAAACAGTACACGGTACAACATGTAATTTCATAATCGCATCCCCTCTATTGTTTTTATGAGAGGAGGGACACAATCAAAGAAGACTTTTGGTAGGGTTACTTTTATTACTTATTTATTCTTTTGCAGCTTTTTTCACTAAAGTTGAAAGTATAGTAACGAATACTGAAAATGACGCATGTGGAAGTACTGAAGTTTGCTTTTCCAGCTGCAAGTGAATGTAATAGAAATAGCGCTTTAAATATGTTCAGCGTTAGGGATTCTCTGAAAAAATAGCTCCTAAACATTTCCAACTGTATTCTGGAATTCCATTTGCAAAGTGATGAAAACACTTTTTTTTATCTCACAGTGTTAATTCTGAAAAGGAGTTGCTTGTGAAGTATTTGTGCAGAAACTAAACAAGCAATAAGATATTAATAATTGTCTGAAAAGTAGGTAGGCATCATGTAGTAAAGAATTCCAAACAGTGTTTGATAAAGCCAGGGTCATGGAAGAGGTGAAACAGGAAAGGACACAGATATATTAAACTGGGGACAAATGGAGGGACAATAGGTCTCTTTCAGACTGTCAGACTCTGCCCTTCCTATGGCATTAACAGATCTGAAATCTGGTAACAACGAGTCCCATCTTTTCTTCTCCCAAACAGCATTACCTGCTCAGTGAATTCTTTCAAGACTAGGTGTTTGGCATTTCCTAACATTTGAGGGCTTATTCTTAGCAAACTGTGTTGGGATGTAATGTCTTTCCTTTCCAAACATAATACTGAAAGCTCAGATCCCTCAATCGTTATTCATGAAATGCATAAAGTCAGCTTGTCAGTCATACAGCTGCTCCAGCTGACTTGAAAAAAAAATTCTACACCATCTTAAATTTGGTCAAAGTATTTGAGACTGATTATTTAACCCAAGGGTTGAAATTATTAAAATTCTCCAGAAATTCTTTGTACCCTTTGAAAACTGTGAGGAATCTTGTTTCCAAATCTTCCAGGAAGCCAGACTAACAAAGGTGATATGCAAATAAAACTCTCTGTTAGATGACTGGTTGCAAGGCAGGAGTTTGACGTTGTTCAAGCACATAAAAACGATCCTTTTTACCTGTGGGGAGTATTTTATCATCACTTTGTATTCAAACAATAATTATTCTTATCAACCAAAACCAGGTTCAGTCTTGTGCATGGAATGAGTTGGCAGTGACTCCTGTCTACATAGCGACCAGCAAATATTGTTCCAATAGTCCAGAGTGGCTAATGAGAGGCAGGGCCCTGTGGGGCAGCTTTGCTCATGCCAATAGTACTGTACTGCAATTCCTTCTCCTGACCCCCTCCCTGTTCCAGTGACATGAATGTTTTTTGAGTATGATCTCATCTGCAAATTGTAAATACTTGGCACTTATATGACAGGAAAGTATTGAAAAGTGCTGAGGCTTGCTTTGCTGAACAATTTAGGTAGGAGGCATATTTAATTTTCTGTTATTAATGAGCCACTTAATAACACCCATTTAGTGGCTAAAAGTTTGTTTACTTTACACTCTTTATACAACAACAATCTGTGAAATATTATATTGTCTGCTTTTCCTTTTGTGTTTTCTTAGTAGAGAATTGATCTCTTACCATAGAATATCCAAGATCTGCAGCACCTTTGCTATGAGGACAAGCTGAGGGAGCTGCAGTTGTTCAGCTCAGGGGAAGAGAAGACTCTGGGAACACCCTAGAGCTGCCTTCCCATACCTGAAGGGAATCTCCAGGAAGGCTGGAGAGGGACTTTTCCCAAGGGGATCCAGTCATAGGACAAGGGAAAATGGTTTGAAACTGAAGGTTCAGACTAGATCTTATGAAGAAATTCTTCAGTGCAAGGGTGCAGAGACATTGGAATTAATTGCCCAGGGAGGCTGTGGCTGCCCCCTCCCTCGAGGTGTTCAAGGTCAATTGGATGAGGCCTTGAGCAACCAAATCCGGTTAAGAGGCATCACTGCCCATGGTAGGGGGTTGGAGGTGGTGATCTCTGAGGTCCCTTCCATCCTGAGCCAATCTGTGATTCTGTAATACACTAAAAGCATCCTAAGAGATGAGCCGTACAGTTATAAATCAGAAAGTACTTGGAATGTTAAGCATGTTTGTTTTTTTAATAGGTGTCTTTATTGCTTAATGATGTTTTCTTTGTAAATACAATTTCCATAATGGAAACTTCCCTCTTCACTTCAGTTTAAACACAGTGTAAATAATTTTAAGTAAATGTTGTAAGATCTGTATATTCTACTAGTTGATGCAATAAAAAATAGTACCTTATAATTTTGCAGATATATTAAGGAATATAATTTTTATCTGCTCATTAATCATACATATTACATGATAATGCTTCTATAGGAACACAAAGGAAAGAGAGAGAGGTCTTTGAAGCCAGTAGGGAAAATACTACTTTTTCATTTAATTTTGCTTTTAGGAATATTTTTGTCTTATTTACTGGATGTTGGACTAGATAACCTTTAAAGATCCCTTTCAAACTAAAGCATTTTATGATTGTATGATTTTTTAAGATACCTTCTGACTTGCACAAATATGTGAGGTGACATCCTATGTGTCAATAGTAGTAAGATGTCAAAAAATACCAAGTGTCCAAACGCAGTGTTTCTTTCTATATCTAAACTCAAATTTAAGAAAAGCTCTAAGAGCTCTTTTCAATCTAAAATCTATTTAATGTTTAAATCCTTGCACATTTAGTGTAGCATTCTGATTCTATATTCATGAAACAAAACTGACTCTTTTCTTGTCTAGATTAAAACCAGTAGGACCATCTTCTCAAAATTTCTAGACTGTGATCGCTTTGAATCAATGTCAGGGAGATATATTCTATCAGATCTATTTATCTTGCAGTCAGAATGAACTGTTGTTTAAATGTCCAATGTCCTACAGAAGCTACTGCTTATACAAACTGTTGATAGAAAAAACTGCTGTTACCAAATAAGTTATTACACCACAAACTGCTGCTGTATGTAGAGCATGTGATTGAGCATGTGATTGAGGTCACTTAAATAATCTGCCAACTTCATCTAAAGACCAGAAAGGTCAGTGAAATAGTGCTTTCTGCATTCTTAAAGGTGAGCTGCAAAGTTAAATTTAAAACTGGATGGGATCCAAAAGTCTAAAATTCCATTGCCCATGCTCTCCTGCTGACAGAGAATATGATACAGTTTTTTTAGTAGAACTTAAATGTTTGTAAGCCTGGGAACATACATACTGATTTTACATTAATCTCTTGTCTGAAACAAATACTTCTCTGAAGTTTAATCTTTGTTCTTCAGCACAGGGATGGAGATACTCTGGAATCAATTGCTCAGAGAGGTTGTGGCTGCTCCAACCTAGGAGGTGTTCAAGGCAAGGTTTGATAAGGCCTTGAGCAATCAAGTCTAGCTGAGATGCATCTCTGTCCACAGCAGGAAGGTTGAGTAAATGAACTCTAAGGTCCCTTCCAACTTGAGCCGTGCTATGATTCCGTGATGGTTTTGCCTCCATTGATTCTACTCCTGAATTTAAAGTGAGATTATGTTTAGCCTATACAGAAACCCATTTGTTTCAGTGGTCAACACTGTCAACATTATTACGTGTTCTATGTAAGGGGAGTTCTACAGATTGGAGCAGTTTTGGATGCTTTCAGAACACAAAAATAGCATAAAATTTAGGGTGTTTAAGTTCTAATGTATGCTTGCTGTTTATGACCATTTAGTCACTAAACGCTAATTCTCTTTCACAACTTTCCCTACGAAGATCTTGTATTTTTTGAAGACAAAAGACAAATAAGTGCTTGGACGAGGAAAACTATAAATATGTAGAAAATTTGTCAGTAAGCTTCCTTGCAGGTTGAATAAAAGCACTGGTCACAAAGCACTTGACTTTTTCATATTCATCACGGGGTGCCTCTGTGAGGATCATGATGGTGCACATTATTTTTACAAGAATTGCATGAATATGGTCCCTGGAAGGTGAATGTTTGAAAAAAGCTCAAGTGACAAAATAGATTAAGTCTATATAGCAGCAAGTTAGCAGGTGTTTCCCTTCAAATGAAATACGGGCTACCGTACAGCAATCTTACAGTTCTCCAGCTTTTTACTGTGGCTACACAGAAGTCATTGCATTTGTACATGCTTGATCTTGACTTTTCCATAGAAAATGTAAGGAAATTCAAGCCCAGAACTTCATGGCTTCCTTTGTATCCAAACTGAATTGTGTCATTTTAATTAACATCTGTAGTCTCCAATTTCCACATCTTGATGACAGATTAGCATACCAGCGGAGTGATAAAATGAGATTAAAAGGTAGACAAACTTTTGGTTTTATTAAGCCTGGATGTTACAGAAGAAGAAAGGAATTTGATAATGGAATGTTCTCAGAATAAGGATCTTAATAACAATCTTCCAGAGTATTTCTTTTAAGTTATTCATTGTTTACCTCTGATTCGTTATGAACCACAGTAGTTTTATAGCTACAGCACACTACACTGCTATTGAAACCATAAAAGGCAAGTGGCAACATTCTCATTTGCTTTTTCTTTTAGCTCAGGAGATATAAACAGGGCTCAATAGACTGCATCATTAAAATTCAGACATGGTTCTGTTTATAAATGGGTATTTATCTATCATAAATTAGCATCTCCTCAAAGCTCAATAAAAACTATTAAATCCAGTCTTGGAGAAGACGTACAAAAAGAAAAGTCCATTGTGGATCGTTACATCTTTGTTTTTGTAATGTTTTTTTCCTTTCAGATGTGGTAGCATCTCAGGTTAAATGCTTATATTCTTATAAACAAATTCAGCCAAAAAATTGCAGTGAATAAACTTAGCACACCTGAAGTAAACCTGTCTTTTGGAGCTGTGAGTATTTGGGTGATTTAAGCATAAATCACACTGCCATAATTGAAAGTCCAGGAGAAGCATTCTTTGAGCTTGGAAGGGAGTTGGCAGTCAGTTATTATTTCTGGATATCCCCTCCAAGTAACAGTAGTAGCTGGTGCTATTGACTTCCATTGATCTTATTCCTCGAGGGGCCTGCATTCATTGGGAAGAGCTGAAATACAGTCTCTGTGCTTTTGTTGGCCAGAAGGAGCCAAATACCTGTTTAATATTGTGATCTAGGTACTTCTTACCTCACATTTAGAAACAAGCAAATAAAAACCTTCCTGTGGGGACAAGTACCAGTCAATTTATAAAATAATCTGAAATCCAGCTGAGTAGTAGGTGGTATGTGGAATAGGATTGACATATTGTGAAATTTTTCTCTAATTTTTATTCACAATTGGAATTAAGAATCAATTAATACTAATTTTTTTTCTGTTGAAGGGAGAACAACAGATATTCTGTGTCTGCTTTATAAGATGATGTTCATGAACCAGGAGGGGTCTAAGGCTGGTAGGAGGCTACTGCATCTTTTGTGTGTGACATTTTAAGACCAACATGTGTTATCCCTACTGAATACATGTGAATTCTCTATTTCCTAGTCAGATAACTTTCTCAAAGTTATCATGTGAATGCCATGAATACATCACTCCTTTTCCCAATCACAATTGGAGGTCCCACTGCACAGTTGGGCCTGAGGGACTATTTAATACTCTGCCTTCAGAGAGCTACCAAGGAGGAAAATCCATGACAGGTTATGTGGGAGAACGGGGAGCACAGGGAGTAAGAAATAGGTAAGCACTATCTGCCGAGGATACTTGGGCACTATGTATTCATAGCAAACAGGATGCCCTATAGATGTGCTATTTTGTCTGGTGAATACTTTTATAGTACAGTAAATTGTTTGCACACTGAATGGCTGTCCACCCTGGTAATACAGGCTGGAAGTGTTTTCAAAACAGACTGCACAGACTGGATGAGAAACTATCAGTCAGCAGTAACCATACCAACAAGAATTTTGAAAGCAAGTTTTGTTTTTGTTTCTCACCAGTCCTACTAAACAAAGGCCTTGGATCTGCTTAAAGGGTAAGAGGCAATAGGGAAAAGGATTGTCAGCTAAGGAAATAAGCACTTGCAGAAACACACATTTATAAATGAAGCATGAATAAGCACCAGAAAAAGCAGCAGAGTAAGTGTTCAAAGAATGACTTGAAATGGTAGCAAAGAACATCATTCCCAGTTGGTCAAGCAGAAACTTGTCAGCTCCGCACTTCAGCAGGAACACAGCATCTTTGTAGTAGAAGATTGTTCATCTTGACAACAGCATAGTAGGAACAAGTTTGTAGTATAGGATCTTTCTTTTTCTGTTAGACAAAAGGAAGAAGTCTTCTAGCAAAATTCATCCCTTAATAACTTTTATCCCTTAGAAGAAATGAAAATCTGTCATCATCATTGCTAATCAAGAAGAAACACAGAGATAACACAAGGACATGATAGCCAGCATTGCATACAAGTGATCTTGGCCAAACCACTAAACACATCTTGGTTCTTGTAAATACGTGAGTGTGGGATTGTGTGCAAGGGAATGAGTGAGTAGGTGAAATCAAATTGTCTTGCAATGGTGTAAAGGGGTTTTCATCTTCTTGCACAGTTTTGCCATACTAATTCCCTACACACCTAAACATTCTGAGGGAAGCATCTCATTTTAAGCACGCTCAACTGAGAGAAAAATGCTTCATCTCAAGAAGAAATGCAAAGCTGACAAGAACTATTAATTTGATTGAGGCATGCTCTCACAGGAAAGGAACAACATGAGTGAACTGTACCACCAACTCCGTGTTACTCACCCAAATCACTGTGCAAACACCCTATTTGGTGACAGGGAGAACAAGTACTGTTCAGTTCACAGAATGGTAATTTTTCCAGACTTAAGAGGTAAAATGCATCAATGAATACTGTTAATGTTGCAAATCCCAGCTCATCCAATCTCATGATCATAGAACAAGGCACATGACATTGTCTCTCACCCAACTTTTCTGTTATGGCAGCATACCTGACAGTTCACTGATAAGCAAAGTTCACCTGGCAGAGTGTAGAAGAAGCCATAGTGATGTAGCTGACCATGCCAGGCCAGGCAAAATGCATTTGAAATACTAGTGTGTATTTATTTGACTGCTTTATTGATTGTCACCTCTGACACTTCTTATGTGGGGGTTGAAGGTATTTCTAAGTCATAGAATCATAGAACAGTTTTGGCCAGAAAAGACCTTTAAGATCATTGAATCCAACCTTTTCCCAGCCTTATCATCACCACTAAACCCTTTTCCCCAACACAGCATCTACCCTTCTCTTGAACACTTCCAGGTATAGTGACTCAAACCCTTACCTGGGCAGGCTACTCCAGTGTCTGACAACTCTTTTAGTAAAGAAATTCTTCCTTACATCCACCTCGAACCTCCCCTGGAGCAGGTGAAGGCCATTTCCCCTCCTGTCACTCCCCACTAGGGAGAAATCTCTCACAATTCTTTATTTTAGAATAGACTTCCTTTACTTGAGAAAATAATAAGTTTAATAATTTAAGGCAGTATTTTACTCTCATAAATTTAGGAGAATTGTTCCTCTTCCTTCCTTAAGTAACCAGAAAGTTTTAAGTTTTGAAGATTTGCAGTAAAACATTGAACACATACACATTTGTGAATAACTACTGTTACCAAATTCTCTAAGTAGTTGGCTTATAGAAGATAAACCTGTTGTTTTAACAACTTCTGTGAAATAATTGAAGTTTAAAATAGCATGCTCATTTCATCTTTGTTCACAATGCACTTTGTTCTCAGGAGAACCAGAGCACCTATCCAAAGCAGCAGCAGCAGAAATTAAATGCAATTTGATTATACTGTAATAACTGCTTAATGACTGTGGAGTTGCTTATTGTAGCTTTACTGTCAAGGTTGCAGTTACGTAACTACTTCTTCACCCTTTCTAAGCTAGAACTGTCATGTATGCTCATAATTCAAGCATAGTGAGATCGTGCAGATGGTTCCTTTGTGAAAGCTGAAGATGCAGTTGCAATTACTCTGGTGGAAGCAGCTTACAGGTGGAGAAGATACCATTAGTCCTTTATCCTCTTTATTTCCTATACGTTTACATTTGTCTTTCGGGTCCCCTTTGTACTTGAATGTGATATCTTAAACTCTCAGTTTACAAAGTTTATATTAGGGACAAATCAATTTGCTGTGGAGTTAGCATTTATGGTGGAAGAACAGAAAATAACTTATGTGTTATTGTGAAATTTTTCTCTAATTTTTATTCACAATTTGAATTAGGAATCAATTGTTATTATTTTTTTTTCTGTTGAAGGGAGAACAACAGATTTTCTGTGTCTGCTTTATGATGTTCATGAACCAGGAGGGGTCTAAGGCTGGTAGGAGGCTACTGCATCTTTTGTGTGTGACAAACTTATGTGGTGCCAAATAATGTGTTACCTACGTCTTTCTCAACAGTGACGTCTTTGACTGTATATTGACATAAGCCCCACATCGCTGCTCATTCCTAAACGTGAGAGCACCCATTTCCAGGAGGACTTCAAGGATGCTCAAGGAAACCAATGGGGTTTAGTCCACATGTTAAAATGAACCTTGTACAATATTCTCATTATAATATGTAGGTTCCTTTGTATTAGGGAAAAAAAGTCAGTATGTGTTGTCACATTTCACGTGATTAGCCATCTAACTGATGTGGTATCAGCTTGCTTCCTCACTGGTGGTGACTGGGACATTACAGTCTCTAGAATTATCATTGCCATTAGCTCATATGTTGAGAAATCCACATATTAGACGACACCTCTTAGAAAGTAAAGCTGCATGCAGCTGTGCTGAGTTTAGCTCCAATTTTGGTTCCAGCCCCCTGTCTGTATTAGTTTGTATTCAGGACTAAACTTGTGAAGAATTATTTTTCTTTTTTAAAAAGGTAAATGGAAGCTGTCAGACTAGTTTCTTCTCACCAAGAAGTCTCATCATGGGTGCTTACAGAACAGTATCACCAGCAAAAAAGTTCTCAGCCCTCTGAAGTTTGCTTATGCACCTTAGCTTTAATGTTATGTGCTGTGTAATATCTCCATAGACATATGGATGTTTATACCTAACCTCTTTTTTGTATTGCACCTGACTTGATCTGCAGAGTCTAGTTGATATCACTGGGCCAGGTTGAAGGACCTGAGGCATAACATCTTCATACCATACTAACTTTGCTCACAGAATCACAGAATGTTGGAGATTGAAAGGGACCTCCTAAGATCATCCAGTCTAATCTCCCTGCCAGAGCAGGATCACCTAGACCAAGTCACACAGGAACATGTCCAGGAAGGTTTTAGATGTCTCCAGAGAAGGAGACTCCACAACCTTCCTGAGCAGGCCCTTCTCTGTCACCCTCACTGTGAAAAATTTTCTTCTCATTTTTATGTGGAACCCCCTCTGTTCCAGCTGACACCTGTTGCCCCTTGTCCTATCCTTGGATGACACTGAGAAGAGCCTGACTTCTTCCTCCTGACACCTGCACTTTCCATATTGATCACCATTAATGAGGTCACTATTCAGTCTCCTTTTTTCCAGGCTAAAGAGACCCAACTCCTTCAGCATCCTGTTCACCATCAAGGCAGACCCTACCTCAGACTCACTTTAGTGTGTGGTCTAGATATTTTCCCAACTACTCTAAAGATTCTCATGACTCTTGGATGCCTGTATTCTTACCCCCCTTGCTGCTTTATGATACAATATGACTAGTGATAAAGACTAGTCTTTGCTTAAACACCTCC
>VZRI01013689.1:0-59711 GCA_013397515.1 Upupa epops | reverse complement strand
GCTTTGCTCAGGTCCAGGTAAATGACATCAGCCGCTTGCCCCTCATCCATTAATGTCTTGACCTGTTTCTTTCATTTCTATCTTGAAATTGACTTTTATTTTATAATCTCAGTTTTAAAAAGAAGGATTTCTTTTCTTTTTTCCTTTTCTTTAATTTTTGCAGATCAAGCAAAATTTCTGTAAAACAGTAGAGAAAAATGGTTCTTGAGTGCCTGCAAAAGGCCATTTCACACACATCTATAACCTACTCACCTCAGCAAGATAAGACTCTTACTCCAGTATAAAACTATTAATCAGGTTTTGTATGTGTTTTGGTAAAGGTCAGGTCTGGCGGGAGTTTTGAATTGTAGGCAGTTGTTCACTCAAAATATATCAACGCTAGCAAGAAGACTTTCCTAAGAGAGAAATTATGAACACAAAAAGATTAAGTCAATTAACTATTAAATGTATTAAAAGCTGCTTTGAGATGGAGGTCACTCCCTTTGCCAGACAGTTCCCATCTCAAGAGACCAATTTATAAAGACTTATAAATACCAGAAAATGGAACCCATTCTGGATAAAAAAGCATTTTCAAAAGTCAGAACTCTGGGAATAAAGCTCTGTAATTCTTAGTCAACTCTGGTTATCACTTAGAGTCTGCATTTCTGGATGAAGCTCTAGAACATATTCCTCAACTCTGACATGAGCAACAGAACTAGATGAACAGCAGCAACACCTTTGGCTTTCAACAGAAATTTTGTGTGCTGAAATTCTCCTAACATAACTCCCTAAGCATCTAAAACTGAGAACAAAAATCGACAAGCCTAAAATGATGATGTTTAAAATTCAGCTCTCAATCTTTCTACGCTTCTCCTTTTCCTATCAATTAAATAGAATAAATGTTTAATTAAGGGATGTTAAAAAAAGCTAACTCCACAAAGCTAAAGACATTAAAAGCTTACAATGATAAAGAAGTTCAGAGTATCTTTGCCATGTTGGTTCACCAATGATTAAATTGGTTTATATATTAGCTATAGTTAGGGCTGCACAAAACAGCCTTTGCTTTTTTCAAAATTACACAGGACTTTTCAATTTCATAGAATTCTGCACTGTCTCAGTTATGGGCTTCATTTGCAGTGCCGTTTAAATAGATTTTGCATCAAAAATGCAAATGTATACGTGTTTTTGATGCAAAACTCTTTATGCTTGAATGCTGTTACGTCTTCTGTGATACCAGCCTGTTTCTGCTCAACAGATTTTTCTGTGTTACTGAAACTTCACAGTACATTATGGGCTCAAAACAGCCTCACTTGGGGATAAAGAAAACATCCTTAAAGTTATGCAAAATATTCATAACAACATGCAAATACTGTTTACAGTTTTCAACATCTTGGTATAGCAACTCACATTCTAAACCACAACCAGTTAGAAGCTGTATGAAGTTTTTAAACATTCTCTGTGCTGGATACTTAGGTTATTGTCTTCTATAGAACATGTTGCAGAATGGCTGGACCCAGCATTAGGTATAAAAAGACTAGTTTTGGAGTAGGAGAGTGGTTTAGATACATTTAACACTGATGTGCTCAGAGTGAGATTCTCTGAGCAGGGTATTCAGCCAGTGGTGTGTTTCCTATGGGGGAGAAAAAAACCTGTCATTAAAGGATTGGATTTTAATTCCACCACCATTAAATTGCACCAAAAATGATTTGGGGCCAAAATAATTATTCACATCACACACTGTTGGGCAGTTACAGATTGATGTATTTACATTTTGCCAGAATAAGCAATGACTTCTCAGAAATCTAAATCTCTGCTTCTTTTACCCTTGCATCATTGATGAATACAGTTCTTGTCATCACTCACTGACACAGTGAACATACATCCCCTCATCCCTCCACGCATATTTAGCTTGCTGTCCCCCTTGCACTAAGCAAAAAGTCCTTCACATTTAGGACACAATGTTCTGTTTCCCAGCATGCTGCATCAATAAAGTAACGACACTTCTGTCAGTCTCTCTCTTGGTCAATTTTGTCTCTTCAAGAGATGTCCATAAAACTAACTAGCTTTCTCCACTGTATTTAACTCAAACTTGCTGGTTCACAAAATCACCCTGGAAAGGCAGAATGAAAAAACAGCTACATTATAAAGGACTGCTAGCATGTAGAAAAAGAAACAGAAAAGGAAGCTGTCTGGTTAAGAACTCCACCACACATGATCCTTATTCAGATCTTCACATCAGGTAATGGTTGTTTTTCAGAGTAGAAGGAAGTAAAGTAAGTTATAAAAGTTGTTTGTTTTCATAGTATGCAGGGCTTTACTGGGGGGGGGGGGGGAAGTCTGCATAAATGAGTGAACACGGCTGCTTCCAGAAAAATTACGAGGACTGTGTCTCACTGTTTCAGTTTGACGAACTGTTTCTTCAGAAGATTCTCCCACACAAACTGTTGGATATTCCTCTCTCTTTCTTTTCTAGTCTGAAAACATGTAGTGCAGGTTACTTAAATTTTCTGCTCTGTAGCCACCACAGTAGTAACACATACCATGTGGAGACACAAAACAATTGAAAGATTACTGAATGAAACAAGGGAAAGCAAAATATTTTGGAATTAGCTCCACAGATGGAAAAACCCCCTGAAGTTCAACAGAAACTTTTTGGTTTAAATTAGGTATCAGATCCTACCTGGTGTTTCATATCTGCTCTTGTTTAGACTTAGGCACCTACACCTGATCCTTCATGAAGGAAGTTTCATTAAAATCAAAAGCAAAGAAAATTAGGAGTGCATTGGTACTGGATTGCATTGCAGGTTGTGCCTTGATTAGATTCAAAGGCTTTACTAATGATGGAAAACTGTTATAAGTGTACTACCATATTTGAAAGAAAAATAACTTCACAGTGACTGATCTATGTGTTATACGACTTGGGTTCTTTGATTCTACAATGTAAATACAGTAAAAATACAGTTTTGCTGACATGGTAGAATTCACATGAAAGACTTACCCTGCTTAACTACATCAGTTCACTTGCCTTGATCAATGACACGTATGACACTGGCTGGGTACATCTCTCTTCAAATGCAATAGTGCTCATCTATCCAGCTCAAATGGAAAATCAATAATGGTGAAATTAGTTAGCAATAGCAAAAAGGTGAATGAGCCTAACAGTAAGCGATATGCAGGACTAGCATGACCCTTCTAATAGGTATTTTCATACTATGCGTAAGTGGGCTTTAGTCAAAGGCCAGAACTTTCTGACAGTCCAACCAAACGAACATCATCAGAAATGGCATTCAACTGATGCATTTTTATTACATCCTGCAATACATTCTTATTTTAATTTTTTTAAAAATTTTGCTTCAAGACACTGTGCTTTACCCTCAGATTGGACTCTGTGTGACTTGAAGATAAGTAAGTAGCTGCAAGTCTGAATCACTTGGTGGACAACACAAGGGAACAGATCAAGAGACCTTTTATCTACTATTTTAGTTTCTTTGCCAAACGCAGGAATCAGGAACGCTCAAGATTTTACAGGGCAAAACACATTGTGAGCCCAAGGCAAACACGGTAACAAAATGAATGGGAAAAGACAACACTTTCCTGATACAGTTCACTGAAACCCATAAAAATGAAGTTTATCCTTTTTAAATTGTTCCTTTGTGTAAAAGGGATTATACTGCCTATGATTTAGTGCTCTAAATGGCTGTTGCTGTAAAAGTAAGATTACAGAAATGAAATTATTTAGGTAGAAAATACAGAGGCCCAGAACTACCTGGAACACTTTTTGCTGAATTACTGAGCATAGCTATGTTATCTTCCCCTTTTGTGACTTGTGTCTGCTCTAGTTTATGATTATTGCATTCTAGAAAAATCTGTTTAGAAAAGTGCACGATACCTCACTTCAGCATGTATGGAAGTTTTATCATACAGAAGTATTTAAGTGGCAGTTTCTCCCGTTTCCACATTTTAAAAAGCTAGATATCTAATTTCATGTCATATTTAAAAAAACTCAAAACATTTAAATTAACTTTTGCTTTACATATTGCAAAGTGTCATTAGAGAAACCCATTTTCTGAGGTGACTTCTTAAGAGATCACTCAGAACTGGCATATGGTCTGCCTTACAGAGGTGTGGACTGAATTTTACTAGTGAAGTAAAGCCAACAGATGATCACCAGATCTCAGCAGGCAAGAAAATAATGGTTATTATTTTAAAAATGCCATTTAAACAGTTATAGACCAGTTCAGGAGGACTGAGCAAATTATTCGCTATCCTTTGCCCTTCCGCCATTGGCACCTTTCACAGGCTCTGCAACAATAATAACCTTATGGACAAACATGCTGATGCTTTACATCACAAGCTGAAGGATGAGAGCTGAGCAACACCTTGTGTTGGTTGATAAAACTAACCGTATGCTGCGAGTTTGCTCCTTTCTTCTTTTGTATCTCAGACATTTTCTCTGTGCTATCAATTGCCATGTTTTCTCTTTGAGGCATTTAGGTATTTTCATTACTCTCTGCAAGAGCAGCTTCTATAAATCACTTTATAACACTGCTTTATCTGTAATTTGTTCTTTTTATTATGTCTTTCCTACCCTTTCTGGCATTATTCATTAAACCAAATGTTGCTTAGCAGTGTAAATCATGAAGCTATGTGGGATATTTTTACCAGTATGATTGAAAGCTGAGACTGACAGCTGATTATCACCAGTCCGATTCCTTTTTTTTCTTTTTTGTTGATTCTTTGCTATCAAAAAGTTAGATATTTGTCTCTCACTCACTTCAGCTGAAAATAGTTCTTTGCTACCAATGTATGCCTTGAATATCCGCTTGGGTAGGAAAATGGTATAATTAATTATCAAGTTATGTTGTTGTGAATGACTGCAGATTATTCATTTTTGTTAAGTGACTATAATATGCACACACAATGTAGATGACCCAAAAGGCACTTCCATTATGTTTAGTTAAATTCACAGAAACTAGATACTTAGAAATAATTTCTGCCATAGAGAATCTATGCCTAGTTTTGTGATATATATTTTACAAACCCAGTGTTAACCACCTGACTCCACAATTAAGCTTACTGTTTAGCTTGAGAATGTGAGTATTTAAAGGCAGGGAACCACCTTTAGGAACTAATGAGATGATAAAAGATTATGCCACAAATGAATATATATTCTATCAGCATACCAAGGGGATTAAAGAAAGCAATAATTTTCAATAAACTCATAACATTTGATATGATCTTTTTTAAATCGAGATAATGATGCCTCAAGGATCAAAACTTATATAACATTAAATATTAGCAGTTGGCTTGGGGAAATCATTTACATGAAGAAACTTTGCTTTTGCTGGAGAATGTATCTTTCATTAAAAATATAGACCTGGACAACTATAATTTCACATATGGTTGGGGAATGATTTTGAAGTCCACAGAAAAGCTGCCACTTATTTCATGCAGTTTCAGAGCATCAGCTGGAAATCAGTAGAGCCATGTTTAATATGCATAACCTACACACCAGCATCCAGACGATTCACTACAGTACACATAAACATCACAATAATACGTTAGGTAACTGCTCTAATAATGCTAAATTGAAGAGGATTCTGGATGTCTGGCTTGGCATACTAACAAGATGTAAAGATCCAAATATGAACTAATGAAGGTTCTCTATAATTTATACAAACTACATTCTGTATCTTATCACTAGCTAACAAAAAATGATGTTCTTGATCTACCGGCTCTTGAAGTAAGTTTTTGTTTCCCTTAACACCTGCATTTTAGCTTCTGGTACCAGGAGGTCATAAGAGGCTATAAATTACCCTCATTACATTCATAACCAGAAGATTGCTGAACAAGCTCCATTCCATCACAACATGATCACATCCTAGTATCCGCATCAGGCTTTAGAACTTCCTACTGCTTATGAGGAATAGCGGTCTGAGTCAATCAATACAGAAAGCATTAACATTGTGCAACATGTTGTCTATGTGATAGAGACACTTGCATATCATTACAGCAGCAATACCTCAACAATAAGCTTAAATTTCTACAGTGAATCAATACGAATTTTGGCTTCAAATTGTTGTTGTGACAACAAAACGAGTTTGTTGTACTTCAACTGAGTACATTACTACGTTCAGTACTTTTTTTTCCATTGCAACTCCCTGCTCAGAATTCTGCAAGTGTTAGCACTGAGGGACTGCAGGTCAGTTTGCAGACTACCTACAGAAATCTGCTAAGATCTTACCTAGGAGATGGGAGATCAAATGAATTTGGACCAACTGATGTTAACCCATGCAAGGAGCAATTTCTCTGCTAGCCTTTCAAAACTCAAGCTGATAAAAGCATGACCATGCACAAGATGTGTAGGCTTTGTTAATCTGTTTTTACTTTGAATGTGAAGAAAGTAGGGTCTGAGCATAAGTTACTCACTCTGGGTTAGTAGTAAAGCTAAGAATGGAATCAACGGCCAGCTTCAAGCTGTATCTACACACAAGGCTCTTCCTGCACAAAATTCTTCTAAATTGTTCAAATGTACCTAAAAATCACCTGTTTCTTTTAAATTGTCCTAATCTTTACAATGTAGAGAAAGCTGCTGCAATAGCTCCTGCTTGAGCTTGCAGAGTAAAATGATGACTTTGCAGAAGTCACAGCTTCTGGCTCCTCAGGCCGTGTAGTAGAGTGTTCCATTCCCACTGCTTTGTCTTCCTGCCCTGCTGAGCATGACCTAAGGCAGCACCTTGCTTTCAAAAATGCCTTTCCAAGACCTGTCAATCAAAAGGCAATGCTGGCCTCCTATGCAGCGTGGAAGGCGGATAACAGGACTTCCCTGAAGCACAGTCTGATCAGCAGAGAGATGTGCCTGTTCAAGCTGTTCCTGTGGAGGTCCCAAGCTCAAACTAATCTGCTATGCATGAGTGTCTGTGGTTTGGGTCTTCACTTGGGTTAAAAAGGAAAAACTACTTCAGAAGACTAGAGGATTCACTGATATGGATCTTATTTTTGCATCTTTCTCATTCACTAGCTGTATATTTTTTCCCTGATTCTCAACTAGAATTCAATGTCAGTTTCTCCTGCTTTTCATTTGATGGTGAGATGTTTTACATCAATCTCAAAAATACCCAACCCAACTAAACGGACACAGCTAAAAGCATTTCAAATGATCTCTGACTACATTCTGGGGAGAGACTGAGAGACTACTGCAACACCGCTCCTCCTACTAAGATTCCTAATTGGCAACAATTTCCTGTGATGAGCTAAAATTCCCTGAGTAAAAAATTCTCAATCTCAATCACTACCATGTTTCAAAAATCTTCACAAGATAGGCTACTCCTTAGATGGACTGCTTGGAACAATATGAGTTCCCCTCTTCCCTCATAAATAACATACTGGGAGACTTCTGTAGTTTGGAAGCCCGCAAGGTTACTCCTAAATTCTTGGCACTCAAGCATTTGAGCCCAATTCTGGACAGCACAACACAGTGGACAGCAAACTACTCACACATAAATACATTCAACTAAAATAGAAGAAACGTTAGTCTTAACTTGTTTATGCTATCTGAAATAAAAATAGTTTTATTAATGCTTGGCAAGTACATCTCCTCATATGAAAGATGCTGTAACTATTTCAAGACCTGTCACAGAGGCACAAAATATGGTATATTAAGTACTGTGTTGCTCTATTTTAGGTACCATTTTAAAGTCTTTAAATCTCGCTCAAGCAATTGTTCACTGGAGTTAATGCTATAGCTTATTGGAAGATATTTTAATTAGTTCCACACAAAATACATATTAACTTTACACAGACATTGCCTATTATTAGATTTTTTTTGGCTTCACAGAATTCCTGAATATTTCTGGTAGCAGAATTTTCACGTAGCCATTCTATGTTATCACAGCTTTCAAAATCCCACAATCTTCACTAAAGTGTAACAAATTTCAAAATCTGCTATGCGCAGTGCCGAATGCATACAGGCAAATTTGCCTCTCTTGCTTTTCTGTTTCCCTGTACTATATTACATGTAGTGCCGTTTCGCCTCTGTAATCTCATTTTAGTTCACAGCAGTGAGTTTAGTCATTGCATTATTTTTTTTTAATTTAGTCTCTTTGTTGCGAATCTGCAAGAACTGATGCACTGACTGATTCTGGACCTCTTACGTAAAAGAACTTCACTTGAACAGGTGTGGAACCAAACTGTGGTGCATTTAAAAAGTTATTTCTTTAAATTTACAACCTTATTCACTAAGATACCTTCCATTAGCACTTGTTTTTATCTTTGCAGGAGGCTTTTTTTCTTTCCATTTCCTTTCCTGCTTTGAGAAGTGCGACCATTTCACCCATAAATGCAATAGCCTTCTGAGTCACTTCAGCATATCTGTATAACCAAAGTGGTAAAACACTAACAGCCTGATGTGAATCTCCATCACCACTGAATTGCCAGTCTGATAATTATTCATCAAACCATCCTTCTACTCTCAACACTGCTTAAAAAATACATTTTTGAATGATGCAGGAGTGACTTCTACAGGTCAGAGGCCTGAGTATGGGGAGTTGGTGTAATGTCAGTGGGGAATTAGAATTACTTTACACCAGATCTAACCAATGCCTTATCAGGACCAAGCCTTACTCTTTTTTTTTTTTTCTTAAGAACTCAGGTACTTTAAAAAGTAGATAAGCACTCACAGGGCTTTTTCAGTCACCAGTGCCTCACAGATAATGTGCCCCTTAAGAGACAGGGATCAATTATTTCCATGGTAGAAAGTTCAGCACATGGCCCTTATAAAAACCTGTCCTGAAGACCCGGCTCCTCTGGTGCCTCACTATTGAGGGCATCTCCAGCAGCAGCATGCTGCGGGCTGACGTGAGTCTGCTCTGCATACGCCCTGAGGTGGCAGGGTGAGAGCCAGGTGAAATCAGAAGGCTGCATGATTCTGTTAGCGTGGTGCCTGAGATAATGTCCTTTGCCTCTATAATGGGTTTCTTAGGTTGGCCTCATTAATACACTACACTACACAAACAGCTCTCGGTACCTAGTACATTTAAGTGGACTAAATTAGTTTTTGCTCACAGCCTATAGGCAAAAAAACCCTTAAATCCTGTATTTTGGGTTTTTCTCTTCTCAGTTTCACATCAATTGAAACAAATTAATTACGGCCATTAAGTACTTACCAAAGAATTCCGAGCAAATCAGTTGAATGCTTTTATAATTTTAATACAGCCCAGTAATACAGACTACCTTAAAAAAATGGAGATAGGCTAATTCTGAGATGACTGGAAGTAGGAACAGAAGGAAGGCACATAACTCAAATTTACAGAAAATACTCAAACATACAAAAGCAATCTATCCACGTGACAGAGCCCCATACCTTGCTGTCAATCTGAAGTTTACATTAAGGATTTCTTAATCATGTGAGGAAACAACAAAAACAGTTAACATGGAGAAACATATTAGTGTATCTGCTATTTCTTACAGGACAAATTCTGCCTGCCAGTCTCCCAAAGGCAAAAATATCTGAGGGGATGATGAGAATTCTTGACTCCCACACTAGAATATGAAGAATATTTACCTAAAAGTAAGGAACAAGGACAGGGTGTATGTAGGACACTATTACTCCATTTTTCTTAATCATGCCTATCTTAGCATTTACTTTTATAAGTGGCACTTAGAGGTTTTCTTCCCCTCCACATTTTTCCCAGAAGAAAAATAAACGTCTACTGCTTCACCATATATCAATTAGTGCATTTTAACTATAGTTGAGTTCATTAAAATGGTAACTTCAACCATCCCTTGGCATATCCTTTCCGCATGCAAAATGTTACTTAAGGAGTGTTGTATCAATACGGCTGATTACATTCATTAGGATTCCATTCAATTAGAAGTACTTAAGTGCTTGTTGCAGAAATGCAATGCTCTTTCTACAGTGTTGTGCTGTTCAGTGTCTTACAGTGACAGCATTAAGTTGCTTAAGGTACAACACAGGGTTTTAAAGGTAAAAGTCTGTCAAGCTTGTATTCCATTAAGATCATTACATGACCAAGTTAAGTACATAATTTAGAAAATACCAACAATAGCTGTCTGACTGACTGTGTGCCTTAAAAAGTCTATACTGGAATCCATTAATTTAAACCAAATATGCATCCATGTAATTTGTTTAGGGATTCCCAGTCATTGTTATTTTTACAAAAATAAGATGATTTCACCGTGCTTTCAGGTTGAGTTTTGTTGATTAAATATACTTTCTTGGACTCTTTCGATTTTAAAGTCCTCCTCCATTGGAAAATGCATCTTTTCTCTCAAACTCAAGTGAAATATAGTTGATACCTCAAATAAAAAAAGAATGTCAGCAATGCAAAAAATGCCAATACACTAAAATGGAAGGTAATTTCAGCACAACAATTTTACATAACAAAACCAGATTTTGGGATTATGGTAATAATTATAAACAAGTAAAACATTGGCGCACCTAGCAACATCATGTTATGTATATCTTTATTACAGTTTTCAGAATACATGGATTAACAATGGCCAGGCTGTGATTTCATCAAATTCCTATTTTAAACATTACATAGAAACACAGAGCTGTTTAAAAAATAGAAATGCATGAGTTTTGTCACCTTTTTTTTTTTTTGGCATCAGGAGTCATATGTCTTCCAAAAGGGAAACCAAACGGTGAATGAGAGCAGACTGACTGAACTGTAATAGATTATTGTTCACATTCTGTGGCATATGTATCACCTCAAACAGTGCTAAAAGAAGCACTACAAGAACAGATCTTTCTCCTTTAACATTCTTCTAATGACATCAGTGGGCGCTGAGTGACAGCTTGCAGGACTGCAGAATTCACAGGCTTAACACAAACTCCCTTTCTTGTGCACAAAAGCAATATGTGATCTGAAACAGAGACAACTGAAGCTGAGGGATTTGGCTTCATCTGCTTCAATTTTTTTTTTCTTTATTTACATTTTCTGTGCATGCGTGGGTGCATGTGTAGATAGTGCAGAAGAGGAGATGTAGAGGTTCCTAACAATACTAATTTTAAAATGACTAACTTGCAGAAACAGTATGGCACATAAGAGGTGCTTCACGTTGCTCTATTGCTCAGCATTTGTTATGCCTGACCTCTCAGCAATTTGAAGGCAAACATTAAAGTATAATTCAGCCAAGCCTTTGTTTAATGGATAAGAAGCAATTTACATATGTAGGTAAGTTTGCTCCCACATAACTATTACCAGCTTTAAATGTTCACTAGCTGTATCACTCTCAAAATAGGAAATACTAAATTCATCCATCAAAGTAGGGTTTACCAGAGGGATTCAGAAGCCAAACAGTGCAAATTTTTTCTTAAAGAAAGCGATAGGAGAATTTCCAGAGCCAAACCTAAAACTCAGCCAGATTCTGAGAGTTTTGTGAACCATTTCTACACTGTGGAACGACTTTAAAGTATGCCACTGACAAATTGTGGTTTGGATAGAAATCATGAAAACGTGATGGTTTTGTACAGCATTTGTCTGAGGTAGTACATATACCACACACAACAATGCAAAAATATACAGATACTCATAACTATTTGCAATTACAGAAGGGAACTGTACGAATGCTTTCATTTGCATTTGAATTTTCAATAAAGAACAGATAATTTTAGGTAAAGTTTTTCATATTGACCATGGTTGCCTAAAAGCAGAACAAAACAGGTGATAGTATTTCTGGGAATACTTCCTGAAGCTGTTTGTCAATGCCCTCTGAGGCACTAATTTTTTTGGGCTGTAGCATTAATTCATAATGTGATTAAGACCTAAACCAAACATTACTTATGTGCTGGGGAAGGATATTTGTTGAATCACGAACAAACAAATATACACAACAAGCTGTGTTGCACTTTTTTCTCGGTAAACCGCCTAAAACTTGAGCAAAAATTGTCTACTTTCTTTACATTTCTGATCCGTACAGCCAGTAGTTAAGCAACAGAGATGTATAATTGTGCATGACTTAAAAATTTCATTCCCATGTCAATTACAAATTTAGCTCAACACACTGCAAAATGATAATCTTATCTTACTCTTAAATAAACTAAGAAAAGTAAACAGTGTAACATCATCAAAAAAAAAAAATCTTCGGTGTTTGTAACTGGTAAAATGTGAATGCAAGCAGATGTGCTGGTATTGTAAATGTAATGCCTCAGAGGACATATAGTGAAACATAATTAGCAAGAAAATTATGTATGAACCCTCCAGCGATTTTCTTTCTGGGATTACTTTGAATACAAATATAATTTAATTGATATATTTCATTTTCTTAAAATTAGAAAATAAGGCAAGTGCATTTCTGAAAAAGGTGCTACTCTTCTACACTTCTAGATAAACATGTGACACTTCTGAAAATTAGATCAATAATAAAAACATTAAAAATATCTGCAATTTAATATAGACTGAAAAACTATCAAAAGACAAAGTGACCAGCATCAGTTTCAGAAAATATTTTAGACTTCATAAATACGAGCACCCTATATTTACATAAATTATCTTCTAAACTAGCTTTCCTTTTAAAGACACTTTTGTTCTAACAGATATGTCCATTAAATTATATAAATGTCTCAAATATGAAAAAAAAATAGTAGCAAAATAGAAGCATCAGATGATGATGTTATTTTGGATTTGCCTCTTTTATTTTTTTTTTCCCCCTAAGATTTGGTTCTTGAAAATCTGTGGTCAGCTTTCACAGAGCTTTAAAAATGAAAAACTCGTGCATTAATAGTAACTGCTACAGTAAAAAGATTCTATTGTGAATTTTTATATATAAAGTTTATCCCAATAGTTCTGAATCCCAGCAAAATGCTAATTTTTAAAATTTCAATTCTAATACGCTGTTGCTTTCAGTACAAATGCATATAGACATTATGAACCTCATCCTTTTAAACTGGCTTTGTACATTAAACACAATTTTATGATTGTAAATTGAATAGTTCCATTCTATAATGTTATGCTTGAATATAAGGTAGGTGTTCACCGTACACAAAACAGGATATAATTCTCTGTATCTCTTACTGATAAACAGAATCCTGTCACAGGCATTTTTAATGCCTGGAGTACCATACAGCTCTTTAGTTTGTTATTAAAACCACAAAAACTCCCAAATGGTTTAGGAAGATTAGTTGCCAGCACACATTTCACTAGGCTTTAGTCATACTCCTATGTTTAGAGATATAGCAATGGGCAAACTTCTGGTTTCTCTTGAAGACAATTGAAAAAAAAATATTTCAATACTACACTGAATAGAAACGGTATCTTTTTCTTACAATAATTGGATATTGGTCACTGTAGTTTGAAATTGTGACAATTTATCCCAAACTAGTCAGATAGTCTTAAGAGTATCTTACCAGAGAAGCAAAAAGAATCTACTGATCTACTGTACAAAGATGCTTGGCTCAAGCAGTAGTGCAAAGTTACACTGCCCCAGTATCAAATGCTCCTCTAGAGCAAGCAGTTTGTGCACAGAAAACAATGTGACACCATTCCTTCCAAATATTCTTTATATAACATTAAAAAAAGCTCCCCATAACAGCAGGCAATAAAAGTATTCATAATAATTCATCAATCAGTGAAAAGCAATAGTAATTTGAGAACAAGTGTCAATCACTACACAGCATCCCATTATTTTAAAACATCAAAGCTGAGCAACATACAAGTAGTTCCACTGGAACTCCCACTTAAATTCCTTCATTCCATCCAGATACACAAAGAACCTTTAAGTAAAAAGGATGGTGAAGACTGACCTGAACACTAAATGAACTGTACATTCAACTAGAGTCTGGGGAGAAAAAGGAACCGTAGTTTCCTGTTGAGTAGCAGAACATGCACAGTGTCAGCTACTGAACTGACTGCTCACCTGAGGTACTGCAGTGCAAGGGGCAAGGGTACACAAAAGTATAATGGGAGGAACTTCCTGATAAATCAGACTGCTGCAATCACTGATCACTGCTCTATAGTGCTCCAGATAGAAAACTCAGCTGCTAAATCCTCAGCACTAAAATCCACCAGTAGAGATCCCGCTACATATTTTACCTGAGAAACAGAGGAAAAACTCAGAGGCAGTTCTGAAAAACTCCATAACGTAGCTTGTCCCTAAACACCTACGCAAAGGTATTTTTAGCATAATTAATATAGGACAATCACATTTTCCTCCAAAAATCTTTATAAAGAATATAGAAGTGCATAATTAGAAAAATCCCTCCTTACACACAATTACAAACATATCCATCCCTTGACATCATTTCATTTTGGTAAAATCCTATGCTCTGTTTATTTTTTTTAAGCAGTGGTAAGTAACTATACATCATCATATCACCCAAAGTGTCGATATGTGGTATATCCTACTGGCAGCCAAAACAGCTGAACGTTCATCAGGCTGTACATTGAGATAAAAGAATTTCAGCAACCTGACTGGGGCTATGAGTTGCTTTTTTGTAGTTACAAAAATGGTTCTGATAATGTAGACCAGCTCATCGCTGAATTCATTAACATATATTTTTATTATTATTTCCTTTCATGTCCAAATCAGAACTGCAAATGGAATCCACATCTGTATTCTTTCAACGAATCTGTAATTTCTTACCCATATAAAACATAACCTAGAAATCCCCAACTCCTTTCATCTAGGTTGCCAGCTTTAAAACAAACAACAACAACAAAAAAACAAACAAAAAAAAGGAGGGAAGAAAAGACAGAATGTAAGAAAATACAATCTATATATCCTACTGTTCAACACTGTTTACAGATCTTGGTAGTTGGGGTAATAAGATACAGTATGTGGATTATTTAGCAATAACCTTTGAAATACATAATAATACACCTTCTCATTTAATCAATGCCATCATTCCTTTGTGATTGTTGCCAATTTCTACAATAACTTCTTTTCAAAGTACATCCATTTAATTGTAAATAAAAGAATTCACTAATTCTTTGGCATCAGAAGAATCATACAGCTGCAATTGTTCCATTGTGGCGAGAACGAGACCTTTCCAAAGTTACTCTTCTGTTATCTGCAATACAAAGAAAGGAAAAAAACAAATCACCATAAGATTTGAAACATGGATAACGCAATGTCAAGAGGTTTTCAAACAGCCCTGAAAATCATTTCAAATGATATGTAAATAGGAGACTGGATCAGAGAAGTTTCATACTGCAGCTGCCAAACTGAGTTCAAGAGTTCTGCAATCAGCAATAAATTACTTTCTTGATCAGAGAAGCGGGGTGATAAAAGCATTAGGAGAATTCTGAAGCACAGTCCCCTTGGAAACAGCACACGAGCTAAAATTATGGGTAAAAATATTATTTTACAAACAATTTATGCTCAGAAACTCTGGAAAAAAACATTTCAAGTTTCACGAGTATGTACTGACCACCGTGGTGGTGAAAAGTCTACAAGATGCTGCAAAAGCACTAACACTGTTCACAATAATTTGGTACGGAGTTAAAAATAGAACAGTTGAATCAGCCACTTCCTAAGCATTTCCTGATTGTGCAACACAAACAACTTTTAGTATAAAATATTACACAATAATTATTGCAATGAATAATAAATATGTCTGTATCACAGGAAAATAATCACGAAGTACCAGCCACATTCCTTTAAAATAAAAGTTTAAAGTGATAAACATACACAGGCACACACACAGAAAGGGGCAGCAAATTAAACCCCACTTAGTTTTCAGGAGGTTTTGAGCTTTTCTACGACGTAATACTATCAATCAATTTCACAGAATCATGGAATCATTAGGGATCGGAAGGGACCGCGAAAGATCATCTAGTCCAATCCCCCTGCCACAGCAGGATCACCTAGACCAAGTCGCCCAGAAACACATCCAGACAGGTCTTGAATGCCTCCAGAGGAGACTCCACAACCTCCCTGCGCAGCCTGTTCCAATGCTCCGTTACCCTCACTGGGAAGAAGTTCCTTTTGATATTTATTTCTGTTTGTTGTTGATTGCTTTCTTTTGATCTAACCTTTTGCATCTCACGTGACTAACTCCGGTTGCTGCTGTTTGCACCAGTACACCACCACAGCATCAGGGTATACTGCTCTAATCCTCTAACACGGTACTGGAAGTTATAAAACATTAGTCACTCCAGAAGCAAAAGGTCTGATAGACAAACTGCAGACAAGCAGGTTTTCCCAGCTTTTTTCCAAATGAGAGCTGATTTAGTGCTCTCTGTTTGCACAGGCTATACAAGCACAGCTTACTGGAGCTGCACTGGGAAACTACTAAGGAAGGTCAAGGCAGAAGATTTATGAAAAAAAGGCACGTGATCCTAATATGTCTAATGAATAGAAACACATGTTTTGACACAGCTATTGACTGAAACACTATGTTCCAGAAATTGATGGAGCAAAGACTAATCTGGGATATCATCAGTGGGCATAAATACCTGACAGAGGCAGGAGCCAGGCTCCTTTCAGTGGTGCCAAGTTAAAGGACTAGAGGCAACAGGCAGATTCTGAAGCACAGGAGGTTGCCTCTGAAAATCAGAAAATAGTTTTAAGGTTGCCTGGGGAGCTTGTGAATCTCCATCCTTACAGCGAAGATGGACAAGATGACCTCCAAAGGTCACTTCCAACCTCAACCATTCTGTGATTTTGTTCTAAGCTAACAGTGCCAGAAACCATCCAAGCACATCTAATAAGGTTCTGGAGAAGACAAAGCCATAGAATCACAAAATGGTAGGGGTCTTAATTTCCCTGTAATGTGTTTCTGGACGAAGAACAGAGGATGCTTATAGAGATTGCACAGGCTTTGCAAAATCAGCCTTCTTTTTCCCTGTTCAATGAAACTGTCTCAAAAGCTATAGGGAATTAACGGCTCCTTTAGCAAGATTATTAGTTCTTTTTATAGTTCTGCCTTGCCTTTTCCTAATGAATCCATCCATGCATAAAGTATTCAAATTACCCCAAGTCAATCTGTTTTGCATGGGAATAAATCTCTATGCTGGTTGCAGTGTCATTAGGCACTGGAAATTAAAGCACAAAAATGCTGCCTAAAACCCAAGAAGGAACGTTATCAACTCAAATATACTGCTGGTCCTCTACGACAGCTACTAGTACAAAGTCTAGTGATGCCTCCTCTCAGTAGGGTGATGTGCCTTCAGCAGTAGAACAGTTGTTGACAGAATTTTAAGACTGTCAACTGTACAGGTTAGAAACTGATTAAGAGATTTCCTCATACTAATTTTTTTTAAAGATTCATGGTAGAAACAAACATTTTCTGTAAATGACAGTTCGAATTCTCGTGCAGTTGCACAACTAAGACAAAAACACAAAACAAAACTGGAAAAAAATTGAAGATTGTAATTTCCCTCTTCAGCTGATGATAAAGGATTTTCCTGATTATTAGAAGTAATCTGATCTTTCAAATTATTTCCAGTTTTTAAATGAAAATATTTTCTACTGACAAGAATATAAAATCTGTAAGATTCAAGAGAGACTAGTGCAGGGTCCTACACTTTGGCCACAATGACCCCCAGCAGAGCTACAGATCTGGGAGGATGAGTGGCTGGAGAGGGTCCTGGCAGAGAGGGACCTAGGAGTATTGGTTGAGAACCAGCTTAACATGAGCCAGCAGTGTGCTCAGGTGGCACAAAAGGCCAATGGCATCCTGGCTTGTATCAGGTATAGTGTGGCCAGCAGGACTAGGGATGTAACTGTCCTCCTGTACCCATGGGCACTGGTGATGCCTCACCTCGACTACTCAGTTCTGTGCCCCTAGTCTCAAGAAAGAGATCAAAGTGTTGGAGCAGGTCCAGAGGAGAGTAAGAAGGCTGGTGAAGGAACTGGAGGGAAAGTATGATGAGGAGAGGCTGAGGGAGATGGTCTTGTTTAGCCTGGAGGAGACTCAGGGGGGACCTTATTCCCTGTAACTACCTGAAAGGAAGTTGCAGTCAGGCGGGACTTAGGCTCGTTACAGGCAACTAGTGACAGAACAAGAGGTCAGGGCCTGAAGCAGTGCCAGGAGAGCTTTAGGTTCTATGTTAGAAAACACTTCCTCATGGAAAGGGTGATCAGACCCTGGAATGGACAGCCCAGGGAGGTGGTGGAGTCCCTATCCCTAGCAGTAGTTAAGGGAAAGACTGGGCGTGGCATTTAGTGCCATAGTCTAGCTGATGTGGTGAAGTTAGGTCATGAGCTGGGCTTGATGACATCAGAGGTCTTTTCCAGCCTCAATAATTCTGTGTAAATCCATGTGAATCATGTGGTTCAGGAAAATTGGCGTACAAAGATTCTGCTACTGGTAAAGTAAGGAACAACATCAGGTTTTTTGGTAAAGCATAGAACACTTTGTGGTGAGTCTTACTGAAACAATGGCAAGTGGGATATAAATTACACATTGTCAATTACACTGATAAAATTTCAGGCTCATTATAAATAAGGGATGGGAGGATTACACTGAATTACTATCAATGTGAAATCGTTTATGTATCTGAAAATGTTGAAGATTATATTTCTTGTTCTTTACAAAGAGTTTTATTTTCCAACAGTTATTCTGCACACATCCTTGTGGGTTGTGTATGTGTGAATGTTTACACCTGGCTAAAAAAGAAGCATTAGTATGTGCACACATAAAGAAACAACTCATTTCTTCACTAAATACAAAAGGTGCTTCGATACGGATAAACATATTTGCTAGGTTAAAACAAAGGGTTTCATATGACAGTCTGAAACACGTTGGCTGCCATCTCACTGACCCAAGCAAAAATTTTTAAAAAATCATGACATTTACAACACTTTCAACATACATATTGAGTCATCTCCAACAGCTGTATTGACTTTTTTCACATTTGAAGCTGTATAGACTACAAGACAAAGCAACGCTGGATTACAAACATGACTATGACTATTCTAGCCTAAATCACATATGGCATCAACAAATGGTAGAACTACTTGCTTGTATTGAGGGGGAATGGGGAGGGAAAATAAAAGGCTGCTTGGTATTTAAAAACAAGACAAAAATCATGGCTCAAGGGTTCAGGAATACACTTCAGCAGCTTATAAAAAGAACGAAAAGTTATGACAACAGACTCTGTGTCTATCAGTCACAGCTCCCGCGCAGCTCATCTACCTATGTAGGTGAAAGCTTTCTAACTTTAATATCGGATGGCCATCTCTTTTAAAACTAGTGCATTTAAGAAATATCCACAGTGCTTACCTAATGAGATAATATTTTAGCTATTGGGATCAAATTCAAATGAAGCAAATATACAGGTAAATGCTGAGAAACCAAATCAATGGTTCCTTTTTAACATACATAATACTGGAATGTAATCGCAACTTTACACTTTTACTGTTTAATCTGAAGAGGAGGAGATCAAGAGGACACCTTATTGCTGTCTACAAGTACCTGAAAGGAGATTGTAGAGAGCTGGTTGGTCTCTCAAGTAATAAGTGATAGGACAACAGGTAATGGCCTCAAGTTGCACCAAGGGAAGTTTAGGTCGGACATTAAGAAAAACTTTATTGAAAGGGTAATCAGGCTTTGGAATAGGCTGCCCAGGCAGGGAGTTGAATTGCTATCCCTAGATATGTTAAAAAATCATGGAGGTCTGGAGCTTCGGGAACAGGTGGGGTAATGGTTGGACTTGAAGGTCTTTTTCCACCTAAACAATTCCATGATATGGACTTTTTTTTGAGTAACTATTACTGCTTAAATCTTGTTGCACTCAATATAGTACTGATCACATACAAGATATGTGGAGTGGTGTTTTTGGTACATACACATAATTCACCATATAATATGAAACTACTTGTGTAAAAACAAAAGCAAAACCACAGTAAATTAATAAGCACAGTAAGTAAATGCCATGAAGTAAACAACAACAAACATAATATAAATTTATTTTTAGACAGTATGTTTTACTTCCATGTAATTTGACTACTTCATCCTTAAGATGTTTCAAGTTATACTCAGTATGTATAATTTTAGAAATTACAACCAATTAAGAACACACTGGTAGGAGAGAGGAAAATATATTTGCAAAACCTACACTCTTCCTTTTTTCCCTTTCTTTACTGCTCCTTCATTAGTTCTGTTATTTAAAGAGAAGTTGCAAACCACAACAGGTTTATTAACGCAGTTATATTAGGAGAAAAATAAAAAATTAAGTGACTCTTCCATTTTGCTTTCTTCTTATCCATCCTTCCAGGTGGTAACTGCATGCTTTCCTAATTATAAACCTTTAATTTTATGAGCAATCAATGCTAGTAATAATATAGATGATGTGCAATCAAATGGACTAGTCACGACACTGAAATATCTGATAATGGAAAAAGGCAGTCTACAAAAGCAGACCTCAAAGGTACTCAAGTGGAATTTTTATTATTCTGTAACAACCATCAAAAAGTTCTCTGTTTGACATGCCTTATATTAAAATTTTAAGTGTATTATAAATCTGCTGCCTAGGGCTTAGTACCTTAGCTGACTAATTCTCCAGGACCATTTTTTTCCCAGTCAGTTAAGGCATTAAAACAGTTTATTTGTACCTTAATTGCAGCAGTAGATTCAAACACTGGACTGATTTTAAAAACTTAGTTCCCTTCAGACTTTCCTAGATTGCTCAACAGGATGGTATCTAAGATCCTCCGAAATGTAACTATAACTACAGCATCCCACAGACTGCAACAAACTGACAGTCACACTAAACCACCACAAACACAACAACCAAACATGACTGGCACAGAGAACTACTTTTTGCCCCTTATTACAACAAAAGGTTGAAGCATTAATTTATAAGGAGGAGATGAAAATGAAAAATATGGGGAAATGGGCTAAAAAGAATAGTTGGGTTTCAGGAAGAAGTATTATCAGAACTCTTCGCCTTTTTCAAAGACAGTTGTGACAGGACCCTCGTACCTGATCAACATGCGTTATAAAGAACGTCTTATTCAATAAATGCTATGTTAATCACATTACCAAGAGCTTAAAATAGTGCCAAAGTGTTGAAACTGGAAAAGAGGCAGGGTACAGCATGAGGTGCTCAGCTAGAACTGGTGATGCTGGCACACATGCTGGAGGGTGTGAGACCCTGTAATGAGAACTCTGAAATGCTAATTTATTTAAAAAGCTCACACCATTATGCACGATCACTACATCCTTCTTCTTTCTTTTCCCCATTTTTTCCCTCCTGACTAACCGCCCCAAGGTGAAAGGAATAACCTTCCCAGAACTGACGAGCATAAAAAGCAGTTAATGCTCAGAGACAGAAGGTACTAGCTTGAGCTGGCTGGAAAATGACCATATGAAGAAGGTAGAATGCTCAGCAATGCATAAAATATTCAGAAGTTCATCCTTTTGAAATAATTTTGACTATGCAAAAGATACAGAAATGCATGCTGTAAGAGAATTTGTACAGCCTATGCCTTTAGGAATCAATGAAAGAATTTACATAAAGCATTTGTTTATTCATTCATATAGAATTTTGTTCACCAGAAAATCCAACTGTAACTCGTTTTTATGAGCGATCCAAGGGAAAATACTCATACAACCCCAGGTACTTCAGCAAGAACCACGATCATCCATACCATGGAAACCAATCAGAAGAGGAAGAGAATTGCCTCTAAGTGTGGAATGATTACACAAAAAAGGACTAAGCTGGTCATTTAGAAATGGTTTGATTTGGTAAACTGTCAAAAATTATGGTAGTTCCATGGATCAAATACTGCATCTGTGATACTGATGACATCAACATTTCTTCTTTAGAAAGGTGTCCATCTGAATTGCACCAGCGTCACTTTGTTCTGACAAAGTATTTTCTATATAGTGTCACTGATTAAAACCAGG
The DNA here is from genome assembly GCA_013397515.1 of Upupa epops. Lineage (NCBI taxonomy): Eukaryota > Metazoa > Chordata > Aves > Bucerotiformes > Upupidae > Upupa > Upupa epops. The sequence goes on along the minus strand of VZRI01013689.1, from coordinate 37,915 downwards.
ACAAGCTAGAATAAATTGAAATCACTTTAGCTTGGGTAACATCAAGTTTTCATCTTGAACCACCCATGGATAGGGAAAGATAAAGCCAAGTTACACTGTCATTTATTGTAACAGCATATTCTCAAGTGCCTTAAAGAGCAAACCATGACAAGAATTAATTTTATAATTTTTTTTATTGATAGCATGCACCTTTGTTAGATCAGCTAAGCAACAATAAAAGGCAAATATTGACAATTGGAACAGATAGAACACAAGACAGGACTAATACAGTGTACAACAGCGGGAAAAGCCATCAATTTCTGGCACCTCTAAGAGATACAGCTGAACAGTGCTCCCTGTATTGCCTGGCCTGTACCTGTTACATGATTAGAGAAAACCCACTGAGAGAGAAACTAGTCAAGGAAATTAAGAGCTTCAAATCCATTGCCAGCGTCCAGAACAAAATTCTTGTGAGAAACAGCACCTTGTCAGAAAATGGCTCTCCTAACCTCAATTCTGTTAAGATTCACTTCATCTCTCTTAGATTTGATTTCAAATAGATCTTTCAAAATGTGTAGCCTATATAAAAAAAATAAAAGAAGCAACAAGGTAAAAATCAGTTATGGGAGGAACACAGCCAAAATAACACCTCAGAAAGAACTCTCTGAAATAGTGTTTTCCAAAAGATCATTATTGCAAAAAGATAAAGCAAGTAAGTAAAACAGGCTTCTAACTGGGTTAGGGGAAAATGTACAGTTAATACGTTTTCATCTTTTAGTGCTCTAGACACTCTTATTTCAACCTCCACAAGCATCCTACATATGCCTGGAAAAACCTGGACTAGATCCTTTATGAGCAACACACCAAGTCATTTCACTTTCATTGAGATTTGATATTTTTGTAACCAAAAATATGGGAAGATCAAGCGATATGACATGTCTGTTCTCAGCAGTGTTTTCCCTAAACAGAATCTTGAATTCTTGACCATCAAACATAATTAATTAAAATGTTATTTTAGCATCCAGTCACAGTCTACAAAAGCTCTTTTATTTTCGTTTAGATCCAACCCCAGAGTTTCACATGAAAGTTGACTGATAACCTGAGCATACATGTACTAAACGTTGTTATGATGAAGAAAAAGAAACTTGCCCTTAGGCCAAAGAGGAGTTTGAGGGTTTCTTCTGCTTTGGTTATGCTCTCAAAATCAGACAGTGCTTATAAACAAATGAAACATGAATTACACAGGCATCATGTGTTTTTATTACAGTAATTTAAAAAATATGTTCTTGACCTGGCTATTTGGATGTTTATCAATACACTAACAGGTAAGAAAGGGTGTTGAAGGTTAGAAAAGGTTTTAGAAGCAGCAAGAAGGAACTAAACAGGTCTATGTAGTTAAAATACAAGATTCTAGGACTGGAAAACAATCTTCTAGGATGGGAAGAGACAGCCTTCAGGAGAACTGGAGTAGAGGTAAAAGGACATGTCTGATTGATTGATTCCTCCTCAGAAAAATGCAGAGAAACACTTCTGAACTACCTGCAGATGTTAGGAGTGCCACAAGTATTGCCATAAGCCTTAAGGTAACATAGATTTCTATGCAGATATGTCTTCTGCTTGATAACATTTGCTTCAAAAGCACAGATCTTAATTTTAAAAAAAATCATGTTTGCGCACAGCCTGTGCACAGTTTCTCACTGAGACCCTATGGGAATGTTTGGATTCTTTTTAACTTTCTAAATAAAAGTTTTTAATATCCAGAAATGCTGCAGTACAGAGCCAGGTCTAACATCCAGAGAGCTAAAGGATTTCAGGTCAGCCACAAAGGGGTTTCACTCAGATTAAAAGGGAACAAAGAGAAGGAAGTCTAATCTTTCTTCTGTTGCTCAGACCCATGGTGCTTGTTGGATGCCATTAATTGTAGCCTTCGAGTCGTATAAAAATGCAGATCATCAGCTTAAAGATCATTTATTTATGTGTTATACATAAAAATGCTTGAAAAAATGAGTAATGTGAGAAGTTTTAATGGTAAATGGCATGTGTGATAACGCTTACTGGCTCAGCACAATCCAGCTGCGACCATTGTCAGTATAGTATGGGAGCACTTTTGCCACCAAAATATAACATGTTGACCATCTGTATCACAAGTCCATTAAGCAAAAAACATACTTATTCTGTTTAAACCTGAAAATAATCTAAAGTATTTATAGAATAAAAATGGATTTGCAAAACCTATAAAAAGTAATAAAATAAAAAGAAATAAAAATAAAAAGTAATAAATTTTACTATTGCTTACTTCAGATATTAAAAATTTAGAAAAGCCCCACAAAACTGGCCCAATACGCTAAGATTCCTTAAACCTTCTGATGATTTATTTAATATTTTAATTTAATATTACTGTCTTCGTTAACAGTACCACTCGGGATGTGCATCGAAAGCTCTTCCACAAGACACGCAGTGGAAAAGCCTTAGTTTGAGACAACACATGCCTGCCTCAGGGGTTACAAGACAAATCAATCTAGTCTTCTCCTTTCCTCCAAGGGTAATTGGCCTTTAAAATTACAGAGGAAAATAGGCCTTCATGTCAGTACTACAGTGCAGGCACATATATAGCCATTTCCCATTTCTTTTCCAGTTTGAATTCTCAGCTGAGAACTAAACTTATAAAGGTGGGAAATAAAAAGAAGATGAAGAGGACCGATTGCATCAGCTCAAATCCTCTCCAGTAACAAGCAGCACTGTGACCAGCATTTGAGTCTGCAATTTACTGAAACCTGCTATGAATAGCTGCCATTTTCCTAGTCAGGAGTTTTTATTCTTGTTTGTGATAAAGTTCACTTGAATTTTTTGACAGCCTGTACCACTGGCATTCACGGGGATTTGTCACAGAATTCAGTTACATTGAGAAGTTATAATTATTGCTTCATTTCCCATACAAACTCACAAAGTAACATGGGTTTTTATGTCATCCTTATGAGAATTGCCCTTTTCAAGCAGCAATTGTGGCTAAGAGCAGCCCTACAGTCCTTATGAGCCGCACTATCATGTATAACCTCAGTTACAGACTTTGAATGCCGTTAAATTGTATACGGCACATTTTAAATTGGATGATAAACTATTTGAAAGCAACGGAACTTGGACTATAACCTTCATATTTTTCTGAATGCTATTGAATGTTATTTGTAACACATTACTCGTCTTAGCATTAGTAAACAATTCTTAGGGTAAAGTACGTTCCAGTGCATAAAGATGAGTAATCAGCTAAAATATACCTGGTACATAAAACTGATAACAACAATAAAGTTAAAAAAAGTCAAAACAGCCTGGTCTTTTCAAAATAATATTAATTGCCTTGAAAAAGAGTATTAAAGTGTATTAATTAAACATTTAATGTGAACTTGCTCATTGGGAACGTGTGTACAGGTGTAAAGCAATTGTTAGATTTGATATCTGAATGAACGCAGGTTCCCATTAGAGCTTGAATGCTTCAATGACCCTATTAATTTTCTTCCAGTGCTCCCAGACCTGATCAACTTAATTATTCTGACTAGTGAAACATTTAGGACATGAACTTATGATTTGCTGTAAACCAAATAAGATAACTAAAAGTATTTCACAGCATAACAGTCCCGTTCACCCACTCATCCACCNNNCCACCCCCCCCCACCCCGAAGTGTCAAATCCTGGAAGACAGTTAGGTGTAAGAAGTAAGAAAGAAACAGAAATGAAATTCCATTATCTCACATATTTTCTCTTGAACTTCTAATTTGTAACCTTTACTGCATCTCATGTACAGTGAAGGTGGTATATTCTTCTAAATTAGAAGGGTGAATCAAATCTCAGAGAGTAAATAAACTAGGTCTACTTCAGTAATGAAAAACCTCAAATGCCAAAACACAGAGAATATGCCTGTGCTTACGCTCTCCCTTGTTTTAATTGCACCTGCTATTTTCCTGTTAAGGAAAAGTGTGTGACATTGCAAAAAATACGTGTTCACATTTTGAAAAGATTCTGTATGACTCTAATAAACATGTTCTTCATAAATAAAGTCTTGTAAAATGGCTTCCAAAACAGACTATGCCCAGCTCCCTACTAACACTACTGCTCTTACAATTGGTGTTTGCTTTGAAACTTAACTATGAGGTGAGCAAACAGGGCAAAGAAACAAAGACAGTAATAGTTTCTGAACTTCAAGTGTACAGGCAGCCATAAAGTTAGCAGCTCCTCATCCGAATGCATTTGTCCTTAAAAAGAATCAAACTGACATCGAAGTGGTCCCCTTGCCCCTTGCTTCCTTTCACTAATGATATGTAATGGCTGCTGAGCCTGCAATAACCGTGTTTATGTCCAGCTAGATTGCCATCATTTTACAATCTAATCTGATACATTTAAGAAAGAAAAAAGTCGCGAGAGACCAGCAGCAGCTTGTGCTGAAGGCATTTCTTGACATCAGCCTTCACTTCGCACTTCAAATGGAAGTATTCGATTTGACAAAACATACTGAACGTCAAGCAAGAAGGCTCTTCACCTCCTCTCCAAAACTGCCTGACAGAAGTCAATAGCAATTCCCTTACAAAGTTACAATCAAAACCTGACAGATGAAAGTCAAAGGGGAAGCTTTCTAGCTACTCCTGACAATGTTTTATTAAAGAGCGGTGCAAGAGTGTGTTTGCCTCAGTAACATCAGCCCACCTCCACGTCTCGTTTTTATCCGTTAGCAGTTTAAATACTGCAAGTTACGTCTCCCATGCATAGATGACTTCTTTGTGTGTAGAACATGAAAGTAATGAACTCAAAGATGGGGTAAAAAAAGAGAAAGCTCTTTTCTGTATAGGAATTTCTTTCCAAACAGGAGATGGGTAATGCTTCTAGAAAAGTATTTCAAATATTTCCTGTTGTTTCATGTAAACTGGTTACAGTAGTTTTTCTCCATAGCGAGACAACTGACAGCCCTAGTCAAAACCAAACAATTTTCCTTGTAGCCTGCAGAAGTCTGTCTCCTGTATTTTTTATGTGTCAGAAACAAAATATCTTTATATATATATTTATATAAAAAAACCCAGTCTGCAATAACTTGTAGTCAACATGTAAAATGAAATATTTTAAATAATAGAATAAAGGCACACTATCCATAATTATTTTTTGATTAAATAAAATAGCAGCATTTTTTATTCATGGCTAGGTTAACATTTACAATTCAGCATTTTGCAATATTTAAATGGAATTGAATATGCTATGAGAAAACTTAAAAGGACATCACTCCTGTATGACCGGCTGGCACAAGCTGCAGCCCTCTGTGCCTGTCTGCACCTTCATCATCTAACAGTAGAGAGTTCTGTCTGAGCCTGGCAAAATGAGCTCATCACTACTTGCTACTTCTCTACACAGCCCAGCTGAGAATAACTAGATATTGCATGTGACTTTTGCTATAAATTATTTGCAACAAAGGCATATACAGGTTATGGAATGTAAAACTGGCTTATTAAAAGAATTCACACAAGAAAGTAATTTAGACTATACATGGCAGACTCTAAGGTAAAATATAACAACTTCTAGGAATTTAGGAGTCTAATTTCTTTCTTGGCTGAGCACAGACTACTACTTTATGATTCAACGTGAGACCTTGGTGCTCACATAGGCAGAATTTGACTGTTTATGTTCATATAAAGAACAGAAGTATATAAGCAGTTTGTGGTGTGAGAGGGCAACAAGTTTTCATTAAAGAGCTCAAAATAGTTTCTATTTATTAATTCTGGTATCTGAGGAGGGCAATTTTCTAAAGCTTCCTGTGCTATTTCAGTAATATATCTCTCAGATTAGTGAACCCGAAGACTAACACCTGATCACTCCACTGCCAGCTTACCTCCTACCCACCCATAAACAACTCCTGACACAACAGTGTCAAGGGCCGGGTTAGCCTGTGATTACAGATCATGCATCTGTTATTCAGATGTTTCCTAAGAATTTGCCTTAACAGCCCTTTTGCAAAGACTACAGAACATCAACAACGTTTAAGTGTATATTAATGCCTGATATTTAAAAGCAGTTAAAAAAACTCAAGGACTCTTTTAAGATTACACACCAAAATATTATTTCTAAATGAGTCTGACTACATAAATTAATCCCTATCTAGTAAAAAATGCAATTAATAAATATGAACACAACTGTTCCAGAAGCATAATCGCTATATACCCATGATAACTTCCTTCTGAGGTTGAGCTTTTCTGCCTTTACCAGATGCATAATTACAAACCCCTGCTTTAATGAACAATGAGCTGTGATACTGCTGATAGGCAGCATTATGAAGAAGGCTCAAAAAATTATCATTTGCAGAAAAAGCAAGATCAGATCTGGCTTGATAGGCATGGAAGATCACATGCAGTTAGTCATAGAGAATATGTAGCAAGTTCTCAATGCAACGTCTGGAATCTTTACAATAACAATTTAACTTCCTTTAGAAAAGAAAAACAAACAATACAGAGCTAAAAAGATCTTAAACTCTTATAAACTGACTGACATTTCTTCATCCCAGTATTTCTACAGAAATGCTGTTGAGGTCACCAAAGAACATGATACTTTATCTCTTGACAAATGTCAAAAACAGAAAATTAATTAGCATCTTTCAGGTTCCCAATATAAGAGCTATAAACCTGTATGAAATTACTGACCACTTTGGAAAGGAGCCCTAGAGCAAGCAATAGCAAGATTAACGTTGATAGTCATTGGTTTTGTTAGGTACTGATACAGCCTTAATATTGCCTAAATATTAAAGAAATAATTTTGTTAAAGGTGATACATGACAACAAGCAAACTTGTAGCCTAAATTACTTACACTAAAGTTTGTTTAGCAAATAAATGAATGGGTTAAAAAAGAAGTTTCTTTCAATGTGTTTTGAACAATTATTTTGATTCAAAATTAACTCTATCCAAATGCTGCTGCCAACAATAATAATATGAATCAAAAAAATGAATGCTAATAAAGCAAAGTTATAGTAATGAACTGACTACACCAGAAAAATTAGTCCTTCCTTCATCACTTCAGGCATGACCTCCTTCTTTAAATAAGTTACTTATCCTAAAGCTTTCTGGCAATATTCTATGGTCTATTCCCCTAAAAATGGTGTTTATAAGTGTATGCTTATAAACATACGTATACAGATGTTCATATAAACCTATACAGATTCCTCTCTGCCCCTTTTGGTTTACACAAGTTTGTCTAGTAATCTCATCTTAATCAAGATAATATAGGACTGTTCTTTATGGACACCCACCTGTTTGCTGCCTCCTGCCACGCAGTCTGCCTTCGCTGGCAGTTTTCCTGGACCACCTTTGTTCACTGCAGAACTGTCCTGTGCTGGAGAAAACACACTTCTCCATCTCCAAAGAGCAGTGAGAACTGCTGTTCTATGCTTTTATGTCTCACTTGGTTAATGAATTGTTTCCAAAGTTAAACCCCTTTATTTCAATTGTTCACAATCCTCTTCTATTCTCTGACCTGCCAGTTACTGATTTCCATAACACATTACCCATCAATTGTTCTTCCCTGCCATACTACACTTAACACTGTTGAAACTCTGAAATAACACTGATACCATACGCCAATCTCTGCATCAATAATTGAAAATAATCTGCATATGTAACTGAACAGGGGTACTGACAGCCATGAAGCAGATCTAGTCTGAGCCGGAAAAGGAAATCAACTCTCCTACAAGCCAAATACCATGAATTCCAGGTAACAAAGACAACCCCTTTTCACTTAGTGAATCATCAGTCACTAGATGCTTTTGTCATTTACTTATTCCTCTATTAGCAAAAGTCTGAAACACAACACACAACCCAGGTCTGGTAAAGTACGATCTCCCACCTGACTACATTACAGGAGAACATGATACCATACAACCATATTTTATTGGTTCCAGCAATGAATAAGATAAAAGAAAACCTCAAATGCTTTCCCTTACTTCCTTAGTTTCAACTCCTCTTCTACACAGTGTTTAAAATCTTTTTTTTTTTTAATCCTTGATTGACTTCCCTCTCCACACTGAATCCAGTCCACCCAAGCAACAGGCTTTGCTTTAATTTATAGGTGAATAAGGTTCGTTTTTACCTCCTTTTCCCTGTAGGCATTTTCAGAACATGGCTATTATGAGGAAAGGCTGAGGGAGCTGGGTCTCTTTAGTTTGGAGAAGAGGAAGCTGAGGGGTGACCTCATTAATGTCGATAAATCTGTGAGGGGTGGGCATCAGGAGGATGCAGCCAGGCTCTTCTCAAAGTCTTCTAGTGATAGGACAAGGGGGAATGGGTGCAAGAACACCCATTATATGGAACAGAAGAGGTTCCATATAAATATCAGAGGGTAACAGAGCATTGGAACAGGCTCCCCAGGGGGTTGTGGAGTCTGCTTCTCTGGAGATGTTCAAGACCTGCCTAGATGTGTTCCTGTGGAACTTGGTCTAGGTGATCCTGCTGTGGTGGGGGGATTTGACTAGATGATCTTTTGAGGTCCCTTGCAAGCCCTAATGATTCTATGCAGCCTGGCTTTCAAAAATATGACTGGTTAGGTCACACAGGTTAGGTAAGCATCCACCATTCCCTATGCCACTCCTTATCTTGAGAAAAGGAGACTGTCACTCAGTCTTTCTATCTATCCTGATGTAGTGAGACTGAACTAGGCACTTACTCAGTTCTTGCAGTGTGGGTGGATGTAAATCTTGAAGAAGTATGTTCACATTTGCTTGGGCTGGATGGGAAGGAGTAGTGACAGTTCACACAAAGATGTTCTGAAAGAGTTTGTAATTTAAATTGATTCTCCTCCAGACTGAAGCCCAGAAAGGAAGGATAGGGAAAGGGTAGCTTGGATGTGTATAAGTAGCAGTGGAGGCTCTGGTCACTGCTGAGAGTGCAGGAAACTGAGCAAGTCATTCAGGGAGAAATGTTGGCCTTAAGCATTGTCTGAACACAGAGAACTTCATTTGCTAGTAAGGATGAGGGTGGCTGGGTAATCTTTTTCACCAACACATAGGAGTGACTTGAGAATCCCACATCTCCTGTAAGTTGCCTTCTAGCCTTGGAAATTACGTTTTGTATCACAAAATGAACATTATTTTAGAAATATAGTTTACAGCACCACACTAACACTAGTTTTACCATACAAACAAGGAAATTATGAATTTAGGTGGAAGACAAAAAAGTCAGAAACTGCTGTCTAGGGTAGGAGAGTGTAGGAACTTAGACGTTTTGCTGCCAGAGAAAATGATTAGGAAAATGCATCCTTAATGCCACTAAAATAACATTAATCCATCAGATATTTTTTTGCCTAAAGCTGGCAATGTCCTTTAGAATTATGTTTTGCTGTATGCAAACAATTTTAACCACAAGCTCCTTCAACTTCATCTGAGGGAATATTTTTTCACACTTGAACTAGTTTCAGCTTCACAAATAACAAAGTCAGCGTGTTAACAGTTTACACCTATTTGTGATTCACCAGGCACTGTGGCCTTTTAGCTATCACCTACTTCTTCCTTGTGTTTTTTAGTAACTCCTACAGTCAAGGAATGCTGCTTGCTGTTAAAGTGAAAGCAACAAAAAGCATGAACAGCTTGCCCATTCTTCACAGGAGCAGAGTGAATCAGAACAACTTCAACAGCTGTTTATGAGAAATGAAAAAAATCAATTAGCAAACCCTTCCAGTTTTCCAATCTACTATTTCAATAGAAAATAGGAAGAAAGTAGGAATTTAGCCAGCCATTGCCTACAGAAAGCCATCTCTGCAGACATGTTTTTGTGAGGGTGCGAAGGTTTTTTACATATTTTTGATTCTGCAAAATGCACATCTATGATTTTGGAATATTCTGCTCCACAGTAATAGAAAACACAACTGTAAATGAAAACTTTCAAAGACCTTAACACAGATTTTGGGTTTTTTCTTCATGAAGCCTGCTGACAGCAGTTTAAGGCAAGGAATTATGTCATAAAATAGCATTCTTGCAAAGAGCTGAAAATTATAATTGTAATACAGAGGGTAAAAAACCAAGGAAGAGATATATTCTAAAGTATGCCAAGTGCTTGCATATGCTTGTTTAAAATTAGTCCAGAATACACTGCAAAAATCTTTGAACAACGGATGCACAAACAGTATAAAAGAGTACAAAGTGCTAACTGCAATTTGATTTATTGCCTTTGTTTTGAGCTGCAGATCAAAAACAAGCCGTATATATTTCAAGTCCAGCACAGCATGAGCCAGCCATAATGTCTGGAGAGTCCAGTAGAAAGGATTAGTAAATGTCACAATACCTTCAGGGCACAGTAGATCCTTAAAATAGGTAATGCTTCAAGAGTTTAAACAGGAAAAGTACAGCAGGGTGCCTCTAACAGAAATCTCCATCAGGCTGAACGGTCTACTAACTTAATGATGAGCAAACTGAAAGGTCACTCTGCATTGAGATCAGCATAGGTGCAGTCACACCTCTTTGATGTGACTGATGCCACCATCTAGCGCACTTCAGCAAAAGAACTAATAAATCTGCGAGAGTCACATGGTGGCTCTTAATGAAAACCAAATAAAATTATATCAACCCTTTTTCTTCCACATTATCAGACACACGACAATGAGAGTGTTCACAGAAAGGAGCATCTCAATGTTAAATAAAAATGTCTTATATGCTTTTAAAACAATTTATGTGTTTATGAATGTGTACACATGTTTTTCACTTAAAAGGGACAACAGATTATGCCTATTGACACACAAAGTCTCACAGGAAAAAAGTTATAGTGGCTAGTCTAAACAGCTGATACACCAGACTTTTGATTTTTATTTACAACACGAGTAATGACTACCTGTTCAATTCATAACCTACCTGGAAGTTCATAAGCTTTTTATGGTCCTTTGAACATTGACTAGCATATGAAAACAATTATAATTTTGTAGTTTAAAGACACTTACAAACTAGTTGTAAACATTAATCCTGCTTTAAAAACACTCTCATAGTGGGTGTTTAAAAAATCTTTGCCATCTGAAACCTGAATTAGACATTACAATTTCAACACCACAGTGTTCTCAGAAATCCTAAAAATCATATTAACATTAAATTAAGCTATATGCAAACATTGGAACAGAGGTGTGGTAACTATGCCTGAGTAATTTTGTGTGAATAAAGATATTTAGCAGCATTTTAGACTTCAGTTTGAAAAGGCCTCGCTGATAAGATTCTTGATAAAGAGAAGCCTCTGAACGTCTGTTCAGCATACTGACATTGTCAACAAAACCCCTTGGGGTTTCCAAAAAAAAAAAAACCACCAAAAAAAAAGGAAGCATCATTATACCAATTTATTATTGAGAAAATAATTTACATCCCACCAAGTCCATTACATTTTCTAGTCTCTAAGAAATGCATAAAAAATCAGTTAATTTAGTATTTAACTTCTGGAGCAGTAAACTCTATATCTACAATCTAATTTTACCTAAGCTGTTTAACAATGTGCTTTAGCCATTCCAGAAAAGAAAGATGAATATATGGAAGAAAGATGAATGAGAGAAACAAATAGAGTTCAGTCTGATACTGAAGGCTGGTAAGAGTATAAAGTAACAGCAGTGAGAATACATAGGTCTGCGTTGCTCTAACAGTCCGAGCAACTATGAGGACAGAATAGGCACAGAATAGCACCAAGAGTGGCCTCTAACTACCCCATGATGATTGGGTAAAGGTCATATTTGACAGTTATGTGGAGATCAGTGTTTTCAACACTCAGTGACCATCCCACTGCATAGCCCAGAAGAGGAAAAGCAATGTTTAGGCAGTGCACAGTTGCTTTAGAGGATCTAGTTTAAGGTGGGCCTTAAACTAGACTCCTGCAGCATTAAGTATGAGGTGCCTGTGACTGAACAGCAAATCACGCCGAAGATGGACTAGTTCAGTTCCACTTGGAAAAAAAATGGTCTATATAAAACCCAAAAAAACTTCCTAAGCAGACAAAGAGAAAAGGTGTTAATAAGAGTTAAGAGACAAATTATTCACCTCTAACAGGTGGTGTGAAGATTGGTTAAATACATCCTATTCAGAAATACCCAAAGACACACGAAGAACAGTGACAGGTTTAAGATGCAGGGGACTGAACAGGTGTGATCAGGCAGTGGGATACAGAAAGTTGTTATACACAAGCAACATCCTCACAAATGCTCTCATTTTGCCTGAAGTAGTGAAACAAGGAAGTGTGATCACTACATCTTGCCTCTAGTACTATGTATTACACATAGACACAGGACCACACCAAACAATTTACAAAGACAAACCAAACCCTGATAAAACCCAATCATATTATTTCTGCTGTAGCATATGATTAATGGAAAGAGCACTAAAGTTTCTCAGAATCCCCAAAAAACTGGTGCATGAATAGCAGAATTATTTTCTGTACATCTAAGTGATGCTGAAAATGTCATTAAGTACCTGAAAAAAAACCCAAGGTCACACAGAGAGTCAGTACTTAAGCAAACCACTTAGCCCCAGATATCCTGGGTCTAATCCTGGCAGGTTAGCCAGTAGTTAAACTATCTTTCCTCCTTTCATTCTGAAAATGGCTTAATCATCCAGTTTGGCTTTATGCAATTAAATTTCCTGCATGGAAAAGACAAGTGATGTAACTAAGTATTAATTCTTATTTCTATGGAATTTGTATTTAATCTCTAATACTAATATTGACCATATTCAGGTAATACACCGAAATCATCCATTCTTACGTCTCCAATCCCCCACCTTTACAAAATTTACTTTTGGTACACAATGCCAAACTAATTCATATCAGACAGCCTCTACATTTCTTCCTCATGAAATGAAGAAAATTCAGGTATTCAATATTTTGTCTTATTTTTTTCTTCCATATGACCTATGAGATGATCGACTTCTCTCATGAACTACAGATGAAGATGAAGGATTTGAGCTTGTGAAGATCTAAGAAGGGACCTAACAGCAACCTTTATCTGCCTCAAAATACATCACAAAACTGTAGTCTAATGCTTCTTCATCCTTGCAGAAGGTAAATCAAAAGAGAGCAACCCAAATCTGGAGCTTAAAGGTTAGGAAAAAAAAAATCTATCCTAGGAACATGGAACACCACTGGAATAGGTTACTGAGTAGGTTATTTGGGTTTTCAGGCCTTGGTTTGACAAGTCCCAGCTGACTCCATCTAGAGTGGTGACAATCCTTCTTCAGGCAGCACGTTGTACTACTAGATGATTTCCAAAAGCCCTTTCAAACATTTCTCATGCCCTACCAACTCCCCAGTTCTTGGCAAGCGCACAGCTGGGATTTGGGATTCAGAAATAAGAAGTATTAAGACTAGTTATTTTTGGCTTGTCATTAGTATTTACATCCATAGTCTTATCAGTTCTGAATGCCAAGGCTTTGGTTTCAGTGATATTTTTCAAATAGGAAAGGGAGGGAGGTTTGCAAATTTATCACTTCTAATCTGTTCAAAGCTTAAGCCAGGAAGAAGCTTCACGGAAAAGTTCTAAGTAACTGTACATAATGAAAATAAATTAACATATATTATTTAGCTCCATTCTTAAAATAGTGAACATATGCCCACAGGCTAAAACATACACTGAAAAAATAAACCAAATTATAGAGTTCTCAGAGGACTCAGTGGTAAAGATATGATAAAATTAGGACTCAGGCTAGCTGCCTAACTGCACAAAACTACCAGTGGGGAGGGGTTTGGAAGGTAAGAGATACACAGTATTATTAGTAACATATTCAGCCACAGTCAGGTAGGATTGAAACAATAACATAGGCATTTAGGAATCACTGCTATGAATGCAGTGCAGAAGATGTATGTTTACTCCACAGAATTTTGTAACCCTGTCCCCACAGTGCACATACTGGTCACACCCCAGTTGTGGAGCTGGTGTATCCTCAGTGAGCTGCCCTACTCATTCTACTTGAGTTACCCAGCAGAGAACAAACCAGGTCACTTCTTTGTCTGGGTTTCCTTCCAAATTGCCCAGAGGATTGAATCAAGGATGCAGATGCAGTGAACATGTGGACTAAGACTCATAATATGCCATCAAATATCTGTCCATGTCACAGACACAGCCAAAGGGACTTCACTCAGCACTTGCGACTGGGAGAAAACAGCCTCCCTGGATTAAGTTAAAAAAGTTCTTGAGATTGGCTTCCATCATCTTCAACTAAAAGCTCAGAGAGAAAATTGTGGGCAAAGACTGTAAAGGAGGGGAGAGAAAGGTGGAAGACTGTGAAAACTTAGTTATCCTTCTTTACAGAAACACAGTACTGACAGAATCTGCAGAATAAACATATCCCAACAAGAGAAACAATCTGACAAACTGTTGAAATGTCACTGAGATTTCTAAATGTTGTGTACCACAGCACAAAAGACACAGAGCTGAGTAAACAGAGTGGGAAACTTAAAAGAAACCAAAGAAAAAAAAAATACAGCACTGACTGCTATGAGAAATACCAAGAGAAAACACTGATGGTGAGGGTTTTGTTGTTTTTTTGTGGCATCAGTATTGATCACATCAGTAAGGACAGGAGTGACTGACAAGATACTCCACCAGTGTATGTAGTCTGAGAGCATGAGGCACAAGCAATTTCATCTTTGCTTTATTCTAAATACATTACATATGCTAAACTAATTTAAAAAAAGATTATAAAGCAACTTCAAGGAAATAGTAAATTAATTGGTCCAAAACCACTGTGATTATCTTTTTTATCCTGCTTCAAGATGTGGTGTGACTGAGTCACCATTGAAAACTGTGTCTATCATGAAAGTCCTGGTTCAGGGTTGAATTATGGTCCAAATAGGACTGAAGAGAGGAATTAACAAAAGGTATAGAAGAGTAATATTCTGTCATCTTTCACAACCACAAAGTATGAAAATACAAGGGTGCTGAAGTCAAAACTGTAATGTGAAAGTGCACCAAATTCTCCTGCTCTCAAATAAATAATATGTCTGGTAAGAGAGTATGCTCTTTGAAAGTCATAAACAGAAAAAAAGTATAAAAATTATTTTATGTTAGTGTTTTCAACCTTCTGTCTAAATACTTTTCCTGCTGCTATCCCAAAAAAATTATTTCCATCATCATTAGATCTAGAATTTAAAAGAATGTTTCTGTATTAATTAAACACACCTTTGCTTGTAGGACATGGCTCTAAAATGAAGATACAGTTTCTTGTAGTGTTAGACAACCAAAATCTATCCTTTAACATCAGCTTTCCTTTAAAATAAAGGGGACTAATTCCCTCAGATCCCAATTCCAGTACTATTCTACTGAATTTAACATTTAAGGTAACATTATAAGAAATCAATGCATATGGCTACATAAGTTATGAGATGATGTTCCTGATGCAAGACACCATGTCAGCAATCCTCACCTAAAATCAGACACATTTTAAATCAAGCTGAGGGGAAAAAAAATAAAAAAACAAAATGAGAAGAAGGTTTTTCAAACTGAATTGTTTTTTTGTCTACCAGCATGCCTAACCTAAGCTGAAACATGAATAACTGATTTGACACAGCAATGGTATACAAATATTTGACTCCAATCCCCTATAGCTTCTAAATTCACTCATAAGTCAGGATTATTAATTTTTCCTGACAGAAAATCAAGATTTAATGATCATCTGGTTACCCTCGGGAATTGCAAAATACACATAGATGATAATTCAGACAAAATAAAATTATTTTTACATATATAAGGAAAACATTATGCAGAAAGTCCATCTGGGCATTTCCTTTGTGGCAGCAGCCAAGTTTAAAGAAAATACAGTGTGGAAAAGTGTGCACAGGAAAAAGTTTACAAGCAAAAAGGGGGCCTTTATGAATATCAGCAGAGCTCTTATTGTGCTTCCCACTTGCTTGGATAAGAGAGACAAACTGAAGCCCTCACCCATACCTTCAGATGGGCATGTCATAGGAAAACATATGACAGAATTTTAACCAAAATTGTTACCATGATTTGTACAATTGTATGAAGAAACCAATTTCAACTTAGTAAAAAGGATATGCTGTAAATGTTTTGCTTTTGGATTGTGTCTGCAGGGAAGTAACATTAGAAGTACCAGTTGTGTGAAAAAGGGAGATGCAGAAACTGTACAGCCTGTGCATTGATTTCCCCTCTCCCTCCCCCCCACCCCTGAGTTCTTTGCCAGCAGAAACACTTTAAAACAAAGTACAATCGAATGACAGGCTATTTATATATGAATGTGTTCATTTTTTATTCTGTATATTGTTTAATGGTATATATAGTTCACATCAATTAAAGCTGAATTTCCCCAGTGTACTTACACTGCCCTTCCTTGATGCAAAGTTACTATAAACACACATTTTGTCTAACACTAAGTAAAATATTACACCAGGAAACATAAGAGACAAAGTAAACTCTACAGGCAGTTCCAGAACATTCTGGCTGTAATCTGTAATCCTGAGAGATGCTTCTCTGAAATTTCCAGGAAGGGGGCACCCACAACCTCCCTGGGCAACCTGTTCCAGTGTCTTACCACTCTCATTGTAAAGAACTTCCTTCAGACTTCCAGTCTAAACCACCCCTCTTCCAGCTTGAAACATTACCCCTGGGCCTACCACTACAAACCCTTGAAAACAGCCCCTCCCCAGCTTTCCTGTAGCCCCCCTCAGGTACTAGAAGGCTGCCAGATCTCCCTGGAGTCTCCTCTTCTCCAGTCTGAACAGCCCCAACTCTCTCAGCCTATCCCTGTAGGAGGGGTGCTCCAGCCCTCCAATCATCCTCATGACTCTCCTCTGGACACATTCCAACAGTTCAATATCTTTCCTGTGTTGGGGGCTCCAGGACTGGATGCAGTACTCCAGATGGGGTCTCAAGAGAGCAGAATAGAGGGGGAGGATCACCTCTCTTGACCTACTGGTCATGCTTCTCTTGATGCAGCCCAGGATGCGGTTGGTTTCCTGGACTGCAAGCAAACATTGCTGACTCATTGCTGGTTGAGTTTTTTGCCAACCGACACCCCCAAGTCCTTCTCCTCAAAGCTGCTCTCAATCTCGTCCCCGCCCAGCCTGTATTTGTGCCTGGGATTGCCTCAACCCAGGCGTAGGACCTTGCACTTGGCCTTGTTGAATCTCATGGGGTTGGCACTGGCCCACCTCTCAAGCCTGTCCAGGTCCCTCTGGATGGCCTCCCTTCCCTCCAGTGTGTCCATGACACCACAGAGTTTGGTGTCATGGGTAAGCTTGCTTAGGGTGCACTCAATACCACTGTCCACATAGCTGACAAAGATGTTAAACGGCACTGGTCCCAGTACTGACCCTTGAGGGGCGTCACTCGTCACTCCATTTGGACTTTGAGCCGTTGACCACAGCTCTTTTAGTGTGACCATCCAGCCAATTCATTACTCAGTGAGTGGTCCATTCATCAAGTCCATGTTTTTCCAGTTTGGTGACCAGGGTTCCAAATCTATTTGTTTTCCCCTAACCATTTCAGTAACACACATAAATGGGAGCATCCTCACTTGGCAACACCAAGTTAGGTTTCAGGGAGGGAAACTGTAACAGCTGAGAAACCTTCCCTGACCTCAGATACTAGCATGTAAGCTGTTAAGAAATGTTAATTGCTTGACAAAAGCCATAAAATAATCTAAAGGTACTGCCTTCCATAACATGTTAAAATACCTGTGAAATAGACACAAAGTTTTCTAAAAGCACAGTGTGAATGACTATTTTTTCCCCTTAACATTTCTGTACAGCAACTGACGAAAATTTTGGAGACCTTCTGTACATCTGCAGAAATGATGGCTGAAGAAGACGGACTTACTGCAATTAATACTTACTGCAATTGTTAACTCCTTGAGCACTTTTGCCCTGTAATCATGCATTTCACATAAATGTGGGTTTATTTTTAACGCTGTGCGCCTGACATCGGCTTCCATGTCTTTCCATTATCCACATATTTAAATGACACATTTAATGTATTTAATGCTTTGATTTTTGTACAGTTCTTTATTTGTATATATCACTAGTATTAGTGGACTACAGAACATACGCTGAGTTAAAGCTAAAAGATTCTTTGAGTTGTCCTTATATCTTACACCATATGACTTCTGGGTTCCTTAATAATGCCATTGTTATGTATAAGCACCTATTCCTTTGCTATTATAAAACTTAAAAGGCACACTGAAAAGTGCTGAAAATCTTAAGTGGTATACAAGGGACTTGTCAATTTGAAAAACTACTATCTGGCTATTAAAGAGAGTGGAAGAAGGAAGCTTTAAAAATACCCATAGTAATGATAAAAAACAGTCAACCAGTCCCCATACCAAGATGAACGGCCAAAAAAATGTATTGTTCCCTGTGTCAATGCCTTTTTTCTTCATTAGGGGCTTAAAATAAAGGCAAGAAAAGAAAATGAAAGGTGTTATAAAAGTCCTGCCTCCATCTCCAAACATTCTTAACTGGATTATGTCATTTCAATGGGCATTGGGCATTGGAATGAAATGCAAACAGAATTGGGAAAGAAATTCCTACAAAAGCTCATGTAACAAAATGTCAGTCAGCAAATTCCCAACATAAAATGTTTGAGTTTGGTAATCTGAACATGCCTGCATACTAATCAAGAACCCTTTACGAACTACTACAAAAAGCATGGAAATGCATAGACCAGTATTACTGTATGTATGATACTGGTAACAAGGAGACAAATCCTGTTAGAGAAGTTTCAGAGAGGAAAACATTTTGCAAACAAGTTTTGTAAAGGAACACCAGATTTTTCTCAAATAAAGTGTGCCTAAGTTTCAGTGACAGGTTTCTGATCTCCCTACCTGTATTTAGCCTCAAATTTCCTTGGTCATTTTGGCAGGGAAGTTCTTGCTATTTTTCTCTATGAATTCCTCAATCTCCAAAGCATTTTATTTGTTCATAAATTTGCAAAACGCATTTGTATCTTAAGAGCTTTCATTAGGCTTTAAAAGTGAACGATAGGGGATACAACTGAGATGCTAGTTGCATTGAGTGTGTGAAACAGAAGTAACAAGCCAGTATCTGGCAAGTTGATTGAGGAAAATAAAAATACATGGAAGCTTGTCAAACATACAGTGAACTTGACTTATAAAAGCAACTAAATTTATGACCCTCTATAGTCATAGAACCTGATTTCAGTAATGCTTCTAGGTGGTAACCCATGTTCCTAGGAAAAGAACATTAGTTTTAAGTTTTAAGATCATTTTGATAACTATAATACAGCTTCTTATACCATTAGTGTGAGTGAGGAAAAACAGATAAAGGTATAAAGGTGGGAAGTGGCAATACATGGAAAAAAAAGAATTGAAAATATATAGGTCAGACTGAACACAAACAAAAAAATGGCCAAGTATTTCTTTAGGAAAACGTATGATCTTTGAGCCAGCAACGTGCTGCTGTGGCCAAGAGGACCAACAGCACTCTGGGGCAGATCAGAAGGGGAGTGGTTAGCAGATCAAGAGAAGATCTTCTCTCCCTCTGCTCTGCACTAGCGAGACTGCATCTGGAGTATTGTGTCCAGTTCTGGGCCCCTCAGTTCAAAAAGCACACAGAGCTGCTGGAGGGTGTCCAGAGCTGTAAAGCCACAAAAATGATGAAGGAAGTAGAACACCTG
Organism: Upupa epops; assembly: GCA_013397515.1. NCBI lineage: Eukaryota > Metazoa > Chordata > Aves > Bucerotiformes > Upupidae > Upupa > Upupa epops. Next base: position 18,321 of record VZRI01013689.1, on the reverse strand, counting down.
ACTTATGAAGAAAGGCTGAGGGAGCTGGGTCTCTTTAGTTCAGAGAAGAAGAGGCTGAGGGGTGACCTCATTAATGTCTATAAATCTGTGAGGGGTGGGTGTCAGGAGGATGGAGCCAGGCTCTTCTCAAGGTCACCTAGTGATAGGACAAGGGGCAATGGGTGCAAGCTGGAACAGAGGAGGTTCCATACAAATATCAGAAGAAACTTCTTCCCAGTGAGGGTAACAGAGCATTGGAACAGGCTGCCCAGAGGGGTTGTGGAGTCTGCTTCTCTGGAGACACTCAAGATCCACCTGGATGTGTTCTTGTGCAACTTGGTCTAGGTGATCCTGCTGTGGTGGGGAGATTTGACTAGATGATCTTTGGAGGTCCCTTCCAATCCCTAATGATTGTATGATCTTCGTCACATTTTTCTCCATAAAGCATTAGGAGGATATGCTCTTTGTTGGGAATCACATTGCCTTACAGCTCTCTTAAAGCATGAGAACCAAAGTCCTGCTCCAGAACTTTGCAGGCCAAGCACTTGCTCCCCTTCCAGCCTCCCTCCTTGCCCTTCAAAGAGTTGCTTATGTTGTAACATAAAAAATTACAGATGTTGGAATTTCTGGAATTGATGTAATTGCTGTCTGTCATGCAGCAAACAGAAGTGGTAATGATAAATGTTACTAACAATTATGCTGTTATGGTTTTAAATTAACTACATACACCAAACCTCCCTTTAGATTAACATCCCCCTAAACCTTTTATATTAGGCTGGTCCAAAACATATTGAATACTGTAATTAAAGTTCTTACTTCATATTACTTTCCTATTTCAAATTCCTAGGGAAAAAAACCCCTCTACTTCAATGGCAAAGGCTGGGATCCATGTTTACAAAATACATTTGTGCACATGACAAGGAAGAAATTAATTGCACTCATTCTTCACTAGAAGTTTCTTTTCAATCTCAATACTGAAGACAAAATTCTTTGTTTTGAACATTGTCAATGAAAATTCTCAATAAGTGGAACTCAGTCACCTATAGTACAGTCACTGAACACATTCCCTATAATTTCATCATTAAATTGAAATTCCTATCCCTACCTACTCCTCTGTGGCTGTTTCCTATCCCTTGAGTTGTGCTGTGGCAACTCTTTTGTACGGTCACACTTCATTCACAACCACCCATGACTGTTCACTACATGCAGCCAAAGCATATATCTACTCACATCGCATCAGCCTGAGATGTCAACCATCAACAGAGCAGGAATTTCACATTCAAAAGTCACTAATATTTTGATTAAAAGTATTAAATTATGGCATCAGTTATTTTAGGAGATGTGTGACCACGATGCAGGTTGCTCTATTTGCAGCACTGTATGTATTTACATGGAGATAGACACACATGCAAGTAGTGTTGTGCACACACCTATAGACATGCATACACAGACATAGACATTATCTAGTTGATAAAAAGCTATCCCTATTAAACGATGCTGAAGTGGCTTTCTTGGCCTTCAGACTGTAGGGTACATGCTATGTTTCTACCAGCAAATTATATTTGACATTTAATTTAAAAACCAAGTTACTCTAATCTAGAGCTCCGCTACAATAACACTGATAAAGCAACGAAGCGTTCCATAGGACAAAACTGATTTTTTTAGAGACAATTTTAGTAACAACTAATTGAAAGCATAACTTAGGATTCATTACTTTGTGTGGTTAATTACACAACAGTTCCAAAGGATGATGGGCCAATATAGTCACAATTTTCTCCCTGAAACATAGTATCAGAGTAAATAAAACAATAAAGTGCCAATTAATATAACTATTCCCACTATGTTGAAAACAAATGTATACCAGTGTGTAATGCAGTCCTGATGCTTCAGCATTACATCTACAAGCATGTTATAGAAATTATATAAAACTGAACTATTTAGACATACCTACAAAAATTATAACAGGCAGTTCTCGTATCCTTAATTCATCATAAGATTTTACTGAATTATGACAACACAATTAGTGCACAACTCTTAAGCAGAGAGAGTATTTCCTAGTGTCACCAGCTGTAGAACACAAGGAAGCCAAGGATTTATCTCCATTCTACACGAAATGTGTACTCCTGTCTTCAAAGGGAAAATAGAGGGGATGTGTTTAACCCAAGTATCTGATAAATAAGACAATGAAAATTGTATGATTGTGTCCAATCAACCTAAAGCTATTTAGCAGCAGAAGAATTCATGACCTTATTCCACCTTTCATAAAGGACACAGAAGCTAAATGAACCCCTCACCCACATACCTGAAAAACAGGTCTGGTTTGACCTAAAAGTTTTTGCATCATTTCCCAAAACCTGTATCTTTTCTGTATGCAGCTTCAGCAGATGGGAAGGTTATCAGTAGGTACCCAGTTGACACAATTAAAGCCTTCAGAAAATTTTTAGCTAAAGATCTGTACAAGAATTTTAGTAGTTTTACCACAGTTGAGTAGAAAAAAACTGCCAGGCATGGGTCACAGCAAAAACTTGCTGTGCCGAGTTATTCGGCTCATGGTAAATTGACAGCATTGAACCTAAAGTTATAATTCCTATTTTGGTAATGCAAGATGTCTCAATCCGGTGTAAAATATGGATTTCCTATATAATTTTAATTCTCTAGGGCATGGGTGATTTTAAACTCAGAATATCATCTTCCCGAGGCTTTGTGTCCCAGCAGAAAGACTAGTCTCTAGGTATACTCTAAAGGATCGTTTCATGATAAATTATACCTGACAGTACTTAGCAAAAATGTCACATATCACAAACACTGGTCAATAATGCACAGTGCAAAGGCTGCAAACGTCAGTATAATGTTAGAAGTATCACAACACCAAAGTACAGTATCAGGAACATATGCAAAGACATTGTTATGATGTGCCTAGTGCACAGCAATGCTTTTAATAGAAGTTTATTAGGATGTCTTTAAGTACTTCGTTTTATAAAACATGAATACCATGTCCTGTCTGTCTTAATCTGCACATAAACCAACAGGGGGATGTGAAAATCAAGCTGCCTGTGGGTTTTGCTCTGCTAAGTCATCTTGACTGTAGCATCACATCTCTGCCCAAAGCAGGAAGGCACTGTATGACAACAGCCAAACTACCAAGGTTGCCTCTCATCACAATTCTGTTGCTCTTTTCCATCTCTATCTCCCAAAAGCCTTAAATGCTTTATTGCAGAACTGCAACATGTATTTTATTCTGACCATATTCTAATTTAAAACAATTCTTTAAAGAATGAGAATGTCTTTGAAGTTGCATGAAAAAGGTAAATTAATGTATTTAAATACAGTTCAATTGAAGTTATACTTTGAAAATGAGCACTATCTAAGAGAAAACTTGCTGCCCTTTATATAATATGAATTCTGCTAGAATAAAATGACCTCTATGAAAGACCACTGTAGCTTTATCTGTGTGGAAATCACCTCCAACCTGAACTTCCTCAAAGAATGTCTAAAGCTTCATTAATTCAGTCTATATTTGGATTATGAATTATGAGAACTGGACATCACTGGACATCAACATACTCTGCAGATTCCAAAAAAAGGGGGTTTCAGATATTTCTCTTTGAAAACAACAGAACCTGTACGAAGCAACCTTTATTTTGGTCATCCCTAATAATTCCTTTATTTTGGTTGTCCCTAATAAACTCCAGTTTACTCCTGAAAAGTACTATGAATTAATTTCCAGAGATTTTTTTTCATCTGAAGACAGTGACAACTATTAAAGTATAAAAATCATTGAGTTAGGTTTGTGAGGGATAATGATAATTTATGATTACGCAGCATCCAATAAGAATAAACTGTGCTTCCTACTCATGGCCGTGTTCCCTGAGCTGTGTTACAGCTTTGTCAAAACAGTTCCCCCTGTGTAGTTCTGCTACTTTAAAATTCTGCAGCTTGAATTCTTGTACACCCAGTCTCAAGATTGGCAGAAGTGGACAGTCTGGCATTTTCAGTTGTTAGTCTTCACAGATACTTATACTTACTGTTAATTCACATATTTGCATCAGAAAATCTTGTATTTCTAAGTCTGAAGCTTCTGTGAGAATAATTACTAGTTCCTCCCTGAAGCAAAACACCTGCTGCTATTTAATCCAGATTCTCTCTCAAGGTTGCCTGACTGTTTCCCTCTATGCTCCCCCACAAGAATCTGGACACTGGCTGTCTCTTACAGGAAAAAGATATCATCCATGTGTCTACCTCAGTTCTTAGCACTTCAGGGACACAAAAAGAACATGTCTGGGGATGGCAAAAATGCTAGGTTCTATGGTGAATTTGCGCCTGAGAAGCATTTACACTTTCCTTGGAATAAACTGGGTTATGACAAGTAAAGTTTCTTTAAGCTACATTAGGTCTAGAATCAAATATAGTAATTTTCTAATAATCTGCAGTAAAAGTTACCATTAGCTTCTGGTTGTATGGTGGGGTTTTTTTTTTGTTATTTTGACTAATAAAATGTAATGTGTATTATTCAGCAAAATTTCACAACAACGTTATGAAGTATATCAAACACAAATGTGAGAACATGTGAGACTGCATCTCCTGACCCTGAAAATATTCTGGGAAAAGGAGGGCTTGCTGCTGTGAAAACTCCATTCTGCAGACAAATACTGATTGTACTTTGTGAGCACTTATATTCCTCCATAAAAGAACTGAAGATAAATTGATATTTAGAAAGTTCTGCCATCCTTAAAAAATATGAGTAAGAAATTATTCAGGAAAGGTTACTAATTAAATGAAAGCTGTGTGAAACAGAACAAACCAACGTCCATGAAGATAAAAGCATTCCTTACTTGAAGTGTGTGCATTTTCTCCCCCTGCTATAAAAAGAAATATCTCAGTACTTTTACATTTACATTCTGAGGGGCTTAGCTGTATGACAGCAATGATTCCTCTGCTTTTAAAAGCAGTTCAAGGTGAAGAAAATCCACTTGTACTAAGTCTAAACAAAAAGTTGTCTCCCTGATAGCTCTCCTCTCAGTACATTCTCACTCAGTTTAAAGCAACTGTGTAATCCTCATTTGTTACCTGGAAGCCCATCATAGGAGAATAAAGCCAATCAAACTGTCCTTAAAGCTTAGAGTGTGAGGTTATAGGTTCAGCAGACTCAAAGATTTGAATGGTTATCTAGACCAAGTCACTGAGAAAATAAAATACATGTTAAAGCTCAAGATAATAAAAACATATTTAAAATTAAAATTAATTCACAACTGTAAGACCACTCTTTTTTCTTTTCTTTTTTTTTTTTTTTTTTTGTTGCTGATAAATATTCCCTCTAATTGAGGACAGATTATTTAACAGGGACAGGTCTGACCCTAAAAGATGATTGCCACTGACACCACTGCACTGTAAATAAGAACTGCACCTGTTTGATACAACTAATCATGCTTTATGCTGTATTTGTCCCAGGCTGTAAAAGTTTATTTTCATAAAGTAAAGCTAAGCATTGTTAAAAGATAAATCCTACAACTACTAGATACTACCTGCAACTAACTTGCCTACTATGCATGAAAGAAAAACTTTTCCAAATATGTTTTTATGGTGCTAGAATTTTTTTTTTTGGTGGTAGGATTTTTTTTGTGGTATTCTTTTTGGTGAGTGGGTTTTTTTTAGAGCACAGCCAGTGACACTTCTGTTCTCACCCAAGTCTACATAAAAGTCTACAAATGAGATGAAATGAGATTACTAAATTACAAAGATGAGATTACTAAATCATGACTTGGAAATGTCAATAGATTATTTGGCCTTACACTAAAAGCTGAGAAAATGGTCAATTAAGGCAACCTAAAATCAGACATAGAGCAATGTACAGGATACTGAATTGCTGAATGAGCTACTGCTTTGTGAATGAGACTAGAGGAGTGATTACAGAGAGCTGATGTAAGTTGTATCCTTGATGAGTAACTGGAAGTATTGCAGATAACTTTCCTATTATATACCTAGGTAGATCGTGGAGTATTTTCCTTTTCTCTTCCAGATATTCCTTCAATGACAAAGCTCTAGATCAGCTATAACAAGTAAGTGACTGTAACTTTAGTATTACAGCACTTACAGATACTCATACCCACTATTCAGTGGAACTAATAGACATATTTTTACTACATCCATCCCACTGATGTCTCCTACCTTTTGCTGAAATAATTCGATCTACGAGAATTAGTTTTAAAAAAAAATAAAAATCTGGAAGACAAGCTGGCAAAACAAGTCACCTCATGCCTAACAGCTCCTCAAAAACTCTTTGAAAAACCCTACACCAAAACAAACCTGAGTGCAGTGTGAGAAGCCTGTCTGCTACTAACGACAGACTGCTGTGACAAGAGATTTTATAGGTTACATGGAAACAAGTTGTATTTTTATTTCAGTATATCCCACTGCTTCAGAAATATGTTGACATCACAGGGAATGGGACTGGTGCAGTATAAAACCAAGGAAAAAGTACTGAAAATTTCTGCTGAACAGATTTTTCAGCAACAAGCAGCAGCAATGTTTTTTTTTGTGTAAAACATGAGGAATAAATACAGCCTGAATAAATATTTAGCTAAATAATTACAATTATTTTGTAATTTAAACACTTCTTCAAAGCACGATAAATGAAGATAAATGGGGAAATTGCACTAAACCAAAGAGGCAGCACTATTGCAAAAGGAAAATTTACAAGTCAGATAAACTCTAAAGTTTTCAAACTGATAAACTGCAACTGCATGTGTATTCATTTTCTCACACAAATTATTTGATATATTTGGGTTATTTCTGCACATTGAGAAAGTTGTGAACACATGTCTGCTTAGGGTCAATAGGACATTTTATGTCTTCATGCAGTATTTGTGCCAGCACAGAATTTTTATCCCTGTGTGTCTTTATAAAGATACATTTATATCTGTATAGTATGTATACACAGACATTTTTTAATCTCATTTTATGCACAGTAAAAATTACTTTTATGATCTGCATATTCCCTACAGCATCAAGAAGAAGCGACTGATAAAAAGACATGGTAGTTTTTGATTGATAAAATATTTTGACATTTACCTTAAAAGTGTTTTACCTCTCACATCTGTAACTTGCACCACAGACAGGTTATCTCAAATATGTTCTTAAATATGTCATTCTTGCTCATTTTACTCAGATTTGTCTGTACATTCAAACATTGTCTGAGGTACTCCTACTTATAACATCACATGAAGAACTCCTTCATAAGTCCTTCCGAAAATTTCTAGAATCAGGGGAAGGGCACACTGACAACTATGTCAAGGATCGTTATCACCCTCTGTGATTTTGAGGCACCCAGAAATACTAAAAAAATTCACTAAAGTAGTAAAGAAATAAATTAACTAAAGAGAAGAGATAGGGCATTTGCTGCACTACTCTTTTCCATTACCATAAAATTCACAACACTTTAAACAAACACACAGGTATTTAGCTGATGTTTGATACTAATTTTTAATATACTTCTACAAATCACAAAGATCTTCATTATGTGCTGAATGCAATTTCAATTGAAAATATGTAACTACATGACTAACGGGAGTCAAACTGGGCAGGGAATGGAGCTCTCATGGTTACAAATTCTTCTCAGATCATGATGTTTGTGTACAGCTGAGATATCATTTGTAATGTGCCTTTTCAAAGGCAACATTTCATACGTATCTGTCAAAATTAGTCCAGTATAAAATAAATGCTTAATACTGCCATTTCCCCATATAATGAACTGTAGAGATATGATTTCTTTCTTGTTTCTGTCCCCTAAACTAACAAGCCCATAATATCAGAAACAGAGCACTTGACAACATTACAGATCTGAGGTAAAACTTGGTATACCAAAATATATCATCATCTGCCTTTGCTGTGCCAGCATGTGAGTTGGATTTTCTGACCCTTCATACAGAGGTTTAGAAGCCTGTCGACTCTTTTTCTGCAAACTTTTATGTTTGAAAAGCTAGATGCTTAATTGTCCAATAAGGTCTATTAAAATGTATTTAAATAAATACTTGTAAAAAAAGCATAAATACTTGAATGGCATCTCTAATACATATACCCAGAGTGAAATCTTCAATATTCTTTTATACAGTATCAAAATCTGTATGAAATGACCAGTCCATCTGAACCCAGAAAAAACCCAGCAAGGATTGCCAAACACTGAGTCTGTACAAAGAAATTTATAATCCTGTTTACCCACATACCTGTAAGTATTAGAAATCACAGGTTTTGAGGGTATGATGGGAGCAACAGCAACTTCAGAATGATCTCAAGATACAGGTATCCTGTTCTCAAACTATAGGTAATACATTACCTTTTTTTGAAAAGAATCTGCCCAGAATATGTTAGATGCAGCAGGCAGAGCTATGTATAATCCCAAGCATACTAGGAAAATTTCCCATCACCCACTTTAATTATTCTAACATTAATCTGTAGAAATACAGTCATAGAACTCCAACACAATGCTTCAGGTATTATGTACTTCACAACACACTAATCTTTAAACAGAATGTTTAGCGATCCCATAAGAGTTTTACCACCATTCAAAGTCTTACTTAAGAGTATGTCTTGCTTTGATATATTTATTGTTGACAGCTAATTATTAATTAGCTTTCCAAATGCACAGGTAATATATTACATGAATTACGAATTTATGCAGTTTTACATGAAGATGCACTCTGCTGTTAGAATCGCTGTTTAAAACAGGTCTCAAGTGAGAAATACTGTAAGTGCTAAGCACATCAAAACTAGTAAGAAAATCAGTAAAGTACCACCCTCTTATTTCCACAAAAGTGAGAGCATTCACAAAACAAAGCATAAAAGCATATGAAGTATGGAGAGTACAAGCCTACACTCTCCATATGTTTTAAGAGATATGGACAAATTTGCAGTGTCTTTAAAAGTCTTCCTTCTTGGCAAATGTTGACAAAGTCCCAGCAAAGCCTTGTGAAAACAAGCAAGGCAGTATTTACAGTTACAATTCCTTGTTAAAATGCAGAATTTTTAGAAGAAAACATGGAGGACATGACACTGCAATATTGTTACTGCATTTTTAATAAATTCTTAGAAGCAAACATCTTGTACATTAAAATATGCAGGTCACTCTCTTCAATACTGCTAATGTATTAGAATATCCAGCCTATGAAAAAACTCAGTTCATGAACTAAGACTTTAATATTTGCAATTGTGAATACAGAAAAAAATGCTTGCTAAACATTATTTCCAGTTAAACTATCACTGTAGCGTTAGTGGGTTAATAAATGCTTATGAAGATCAAACATTGGGGTCGAAGTATGCTGGTATTTCTGATGGAAGGAAATGGCACGGTTAGGCAGGATGATTCTGTCTGCATCTTCAGGACAAGTAAAAAAAAAAAAGTTTCTGCCTTAATTTATGCTGTTTGAAAGCTCTGAACTAGTTTTCAAAACTTTATCCTTCAAAGGCATTCTTAATATTCAAGAAGACCTTGCTAATTAACTCCTAAAACTACCGCAATTCCAACCTGCTTTTCCTGCTCCTTAGAAAAGTTTTAATTACACAGATTAAGCACTGGAATTCCAGCTGTCACCTTCAGGTAGCTTTCTTCCTTTTTAAATAAGATGCTTTTGTGCTGATCTCCGCTTTGCTTTGAGAAGAGCTTTGGATGGGTTGTTTTTATGATCTAGAAATTCCATATGACTACTAAAAATGTGGTAACAGTATGGAAAGCTACAGCACACCTAGCTCTTCTTCAGCGTGCCCACACGTCAAAGAGGGAAAGCTGGTCAAATACCATAATTTTGCAAATCTTCAGAAATAAGTTTTATCTTTGGGGAGAAAAATGCTGTAGCATTTTAGTCAGTAACTAGTTGCTTCCTGCTTCCCTTGAATTCTTGAAACCACGGACTGCAGGGTTTTATTGGTGTAACTATACTTTAGACCAAAAAATTTCTGTCTAGGCTATCTGTGGAAAACACAATCATCTCCAAAAAGAGAGAACTCTATTCTACAACATACTGCAGAGTTTGGATGCTGACACAGGTAGAAATAAATTTACGTTAATTCATTTCAATTCACATTCATGCCTTGTAATAAGTGTTTCTACTAATTATTAGTCAAAAAGAAATTCTGAGAAACCAGTAGGCACCAATAATGTCAGATCAATGCCCCACTAATGTACGACCATACCTAAGAGTGACCTTTATAGCAACATAATTCACATAATATTAAATACTTATAAAAATTCAAGCACATATGCAATTATATCTTCCAACCAGAATCAAGCCCAGACAGATAAGAATGTAATGACCGAGTTCAATGGCAGCAGATCAGACAATAAAACTGTTTTATAGCACTGCCACGGAGTCCTTCTGCCACTTGGATTTCAAACATTCAGAACATTCTTAGAGACAGAACAGACATCGAGCTTGAAATCCTACAGCTTTCTACAGAACACAGGAAGCCTTTGCCAGCCATCACCTGGATAACAGAGAGGGAAAAATATCCCAGTGACGAGAAGTAGAACAAGTCTTGCAAAGACAGACAGGCTGCAGAAACATGTAACTCACGTGGTACTATTAAAAAAATAATTTTAAAAGCTTAATACACACACTGGATTTGTTACAAATGTATGTTCCCCTGCAAGTAAAAAGCATACATTTATTAAAATATTTAATATAGAAATATCACAGCTAGGATTTCAGACTTATCACAGGTTCATCTGCACAGTGACACCAGCATGACTGGATCCTGCTCAAACAAACCACCTTACAAGAACTTCACTCCTTCATCACCATCCCTCTTCATCCAAGCAGAAACAATTACAGATGTTCTCAAGTAAGGTATGAGAGATAAAGAAATTAAGCTGATAAAACACAGCTTTCATGAACTAGATCTTATATTCTTTTCTTAGCCAAGAAACACACAGCAGCTGGAAGTAAAAATGTAAAAAAAGTATAATGGGAAGAACAAGACCAGGAAAATCAGAAAAGGTAACTGGAAAGAGCGTCAATGTAGATAGAAGGTAATTAATTTGTCAGGAGTGGCCAAGTGGTAATCCACTAAAGCCAGAGAGAACAAAAAATTTCACATTTGTGCAGTAATGATTTCTTGTAAGGGTCAAATACCATCTTCATTTCCTTGCACCATGAGAGGGAGATGGAAATCAGATGTGTGTCATAGTAAGGAGATGAATTTTGAAATCTCTTTATTTGACATGCAGACCATTTTACACTCTACTAAACTCTGTTTCTGCATGTGCATAGGAAATAAAACACGGAGAATAAGGCCAGTTGATTCTTTAGTAAATGAGCATGAAGTGCCATTTTTTCTGATTCTCTGTTTTACTTTTTCACCTCAAGCAACAAGAAGGGATCTAAAAGCAGCATGGCACAGCATTCAACAGGCTTCATGCCACATAAGAAGTCTAACTACACTATCCATTCAACATTTAATGAAGTATGTTGATACTTAAATAGAAATTGTATAGAGAAGATGATAGAAAGCCAGAAAGTGTTCAAAGGAATACATATTATCCCACTTTTGGATGTTTAATGGGTTATTGAACTTCTATGAGCTTCTGCTTCTAATAGATAAAAATGAATGTAAAATGTCAAAATAGAAACAAAAAAATTGAAATGTTCTCCTAATGTCCTTAACAGACCTTATTTTATATTTGGAGTAATTTGCACACTTATACCAACTATTCTCTTACTAAGGCAGGCAAGTTACTTCCAGAACCTAAAAATAAGGGATAGCAATATTCATCAGTGACCTGGAACAGCAGCATATTTACAACTTCCTGCTACTTCATCAAGCTCCTCTTTATTTAATCTTTACTGGTAAGCTTCAGTTACTTCTGCTTTGCTGTGCATAAAAGGTTTAAAACTATGAATACAAAAAGCTCAGCAAAGTTGAAGGACCACGTTGTTTTTGCAAGCAAATAAGCATCGCTCAAAAGACAAGCCAGTTCTGATTAAAGTTTTGTGTTTCATTAGCTCATGTCTCTTACCTGGTTTTGTCTGGCTCTTTACGCTAATGACAGGGTGCACAGTTGAGCTGGCAGTTGTGATTAAGAGGTCAAGCATTGAATTCAAAAGTTTTTTAATCTACTTTTTTCCTCAACTAGCACTTCAGTGTCTTAAGTTATTCATATCATCAGGAGGCTATGGGTGACCACTACCCGTAGTCAAAAATAGAGACAAGCTTCATTCACCTATTGCTTTAAGTAAATAAACTCAAGGAATTTGGATAATCCAAGGACATATATTGCCTTCTGAATTCAGNCTTTTGTTTTTGTTTTGTTGGGGGTTTTTTTAGGAAAAGGAACCTCTTTTGTCATTACACAAAAAAGGCAGCAAAAAAAGGTACTCCCTTGGACAGAGTCCGTTAAAAATCAGATTATTTCCACAGCATTCTCCTATTATTCACCTGCCAGTGAAATATGTACACCCATTGTCTCTAGCTGAATGCCTATTTTTATCTGACTGAGGCTATGTGGTCATTTTTGTATTTATTACTGAGTTACTAAGTTTTTTGTTTCCTCCTTCTAAAGCATGTTTTTCTGTTCTCAAAAACTGGGCCACATGCCTCTGAGGAGAAAGTAGTGCATTATTTCATTCCCACCTTTTCTTCTTTTTTGGCATCTCTGAGGCCTGCTATGCCCAGAAGTGCTTCCACTCAAGCTGGACCATCAAATCAATTATCACAGCAGTCTGCTTTCTAAATATGAATGGCAATGAATGACAACAGGCAAGGCGAACTTTCAGCTTTGATTTGTCATTGGTAATGTAAATTTTTTTTGTTTTGTTTTATAGATGTTTGTTATACTAGCAATTTGACCAAACTCTTCCCCCTGCTGCATGCAGCTGCACTGTGTAAGAGATTAAAAGCTTCACTATTGCTAAATCAAAGACAAGAGAAAATATGATAGGGACCCCCGTTAGCAATGTAGAAATTCTCTTCTCTTCTAATCTGTTACTATAATCATTAGTGTCAAAAAAAGAAAAAAAAAAGGCACAACACACCCCACCTGTTTTCATTACTGGGTGTTCATATTCCAGAATTTCAAGGTGATCAGTTTTTATTGTTGTTGCATGATTTCACAACAGATCTCCATTTACAGAAATGTTTCAGGTTTTTGCAGTTAGCATTAACATGTCCTTGTGACAGTACTAAAAGATTAATAACTGTATAAAAGCATCTAAGTACAAAAATGAAAATATAAGACAATGCCTGCAGAGTAAATCAGGAAAAAGAGACCTTATCCCTTATTCAGTCATAGTTTGAAATTGATGTTTTCTCCAATGAAAAATCATTTATTGTTTTGCTAAGAAAATTAAGCTATATAAATCCAAAAAGTCATTTTTAAAAATGTATTTCTAGCACTTTCCCTCATTGACAACATTGCTTCAAAAACATGCAAAGCCTGAAGCTTATATTGAAAGCTTAGTATTTTTTTGAGAGCTGACTGCATACTGTGCAAGTGGATTTTAGACAGCAACTGGGACACATTCAGAACACTGCAGAGTTAGTACACCTGAAAGTTTGCATTATTGACAGCATATATAATAGCAGTGGTAGGACAGGAAAGACCATATTGCCTATTTTAGTGAAAACAATTCCAACCAAGTAGGTAGTAATTTATTTCTGCAGCCAAAGAACAAAGCAAACTCAAAAAATGTACATATGTTCCTCTAAAACACTTGGATCTCGAGGCAGTCTTTAAATTCTCAAAAAGGGAGGTTGAATGGTACCACCTAGTGGTATCCAAGGACAGACAGATCAAGTGGGCATCATACAGAGGAGCCTGGTGAAAGCTTCCCAGACCCTTCTGCCAAACCCTATAGTTGTGAGTGACATCGCCTGAAACCTGACATCACATGACTTTACTACTTCAGCACTTTCAAAGATTAGACTTGAGGGAGGCAATCATGGGGTATTTTTCTGCATAGTATTAAAATATTATTATGTAAAGCAGACTACAAATGATTTCTTCAAAGGCAATTCTATTTAAAATTTTTTTTTTCATATGTGCTATTACCTTGACAATTAAAAGGTTATGCCTTTAATGGCATGAGGCTACAGCAAAATAAAATCTTAAGAGTATTTCGTTTTTTCTGGAAATGAAAGGCCAAGATTCTTCTAGTAGGAAAAAAAGATCCTCAGCAGCTGAGGCAAAATCAGTATCAAGTAACAGTCATTTACTAGAACCCTTTTCTTTCCCCCACCAAGTAGATTGAACTTGTGTGCAAATACAGGCTACACACCTGCATGCAAACATAGAAATGTACCGTGCCCCACTGTATTCAAACTGAACCGACTGGGAAGACTGAAAAGTTTGGTTAGACTTCACATCAACTATTCTGATATCAAACTTATATCAACAGTTGATGAGGTCCATACCAACACTTACTTGAATAGTCTAAGAAAATTATGGTTTCAGGACTGTGCTTTGGTATTTTATAAATTATTATTAAAAATCATTTCCTTCTATGCCTCTGTTGGAAGACAATTTTATTGTGACCGAGGTTTGCACAGAAGAGTTTCTACTGAGCCTGTATAAATGCAAAACCAAGGAGAAAGGAATTGCCACATTTCTGTATGGCGTAAGAAGTTTGACCATGACTAGAACAGATGACAGGTAAAGTAAGGTACATGCACAGAGAAAAGAGTTCTCCAAATGCACAGTAGACACAACTATGGATTAGAACAGTGGTAGACAACAAAGAAGTTCAGTTCTGAAGCTCTGTGTTATTGTTTTCATGAGCTTATCAGATCCATCAAATTTTGAAAGGGTACACTTTGAATTTTTACAGGTTATTCACCTACTAAAAATTAATTTTAATTGCAAACTAAAGTCTAGAAAAGGTCATTTTCTCCTTCAACCATAACAGTTGCCCCCTTGTGTCCCTTCAAGTTTTGCTAAAATGTTAAAACTTATCCACTGAACTGTTAGAAAATACTGTGTAGTTAAAGATGACATTTGTGGGTCTTTTTTGGAACAAGTTCTTTCTGAATCAAACTACTTGAGCAGCTTTTGTTAGAAAAATATTTGCTTTTGGGTCCTGCAACAGTCTGTCAAGAAATTAGCTTTCACCATATGAGAACAGTGCATTCATCTGCACCTGAATTTGAAGACCATGTACCGTGGTTTCAACGACTCATATCAAATGACCCTTTGGTAATTAATTGTTTAAACTCATTCTTCTGTATGCCTGCAGCAAAAACAGATATTCAGAAACAGCTCAACATTTTCTTTCAAAGAAAAGTACAGATGCCTCAGATCACCAACCGGATCAAAAATCCTTATTTAGCCAAGGAGTGCAAATACCTCTTCTTGTGAAGACATTTTCAAGATTATCCTTTGAAATAATCCAGTATTGAGGAAATGAAAAATGTTGAAATATGCTTGTAACAAAAAATTCTTGCAGAATATTGCTTATAGCGAAGCATAGTTAAATATATGTGTTTCAGAATAGACTGACCTAAAAGACAGTAATCAATCTATTTTACATTTGGGTGTATTTTGCCACGGCATCAATATTCTCGAACACAGGAACGTGAGTTGTAGACACATCTACAAACCATTTCATATTTCAGGGAAGTAGCAAGGGAAGCTTTAGAGTATTTCTTTTGGTCCTCCCCATTTTCCATATGCCAGGTGTGAATTATGCTTCATAAGATAAATAGCTAGTCAAGAGTGAAGAGATGAGTTGCTTCAGAGCACATCCCCAGGCCTGATGGGCTGACTACCTGTCAGATAATGTTGAAACTAGGATTATGTCTGAAAAGGTTGACAGACCACAGATTTATCTCTCTAAATCAAATGCAGTATGTTTAGCTAAACTCAGTGAACTTTAACTAATTAACCCATCATTACAGTAGACTCGTACCGAGTAATTTTGAAAAAGCTAAATCTGGAGCTTTATACTACTGATAACTGAAAATACTGACAGTAGAACAAAGCTGCTACATGAGAAATTTCTTCTATTCAACTATTTTCTTCTATTAAACTATTCAACTGAAAAAAGGGCAAATGCAACCTTGTAATTCTAATAGCTCGAGATGCATCCCCTTCTGAATAAGGCAACATTAAAAAATAAACAAAACCTATATATTTATGTCCACAAAAAAACCCGTACTCCACTAGAGTTGAAAGAGGAAATCAAAAGGTTACTCAATTCTGTACACATCTTATTCTCTAATATTTTGAATATTTTATATCAAATTCTAAATTAATGAAAAAAAATACTAGTAGTTTTACTTGAAGTAAAGTATATTATTAGAGATACTCAAATGCATAAGACAATTCTGGTGAAAAATATCCCCTAAAATCAAAATTGCACAAACTCTTGGAAATAAAAATTTGAAGAAACAAGTTTTCTTTCAGTTTACAGTTGCATGAACCACGTTCTTGTTGGAATAGTGTATACATGAATAATGCAAGAATTTTAAAGCAGACACAAAAAATACCTGTGCTGAGTAATCATAGGAAAGTTGCTGTAGCTCTGCCTTGGACTTCTCTGAATTGTCCTCCTTTCGTTGTTACTGACTTGTGAAATAGGCTTGCACAAAAGCACAATAAATACAATACAGCAGAGGTGGAGCTACTTTCTGGCTAGGCAGAGAACGCTTCGAGATAGCACTTGAAACAAAAAAACTAAAGAGAGAGTATCACCAAATTTGAGAGTTCTGTATCTGCTTCTTACAGATTAGCATTTGCTTCTTTTGAAAGAGTACAGAAAGGAGGAAGAATACGCAGCCTCTAGATCTCCTCATTTTAGAGAAACACAAAAAATTTTCAATCTAAACAAAAATTTTTCCCACTACCCATGATGTGGTTTGGAGCTCAAGGGTCACTCCAGTACAAAGTACAATTTGCATGCATGTACTTCAGTGCAAAATGATCCATTTGCTTGACAACACTTAGTGCCTCTTAAGTACCTAACATTACTATTTCTGTGTACTATTGCTCAAGATCAGATCACTTCACCATCTACATCAATGCAACAAATTTCTGAGCTAATTTTTAGCAAGATAAATCAGTGCACACTGATTCAATCTTTACAGAACACCAGCTGCTAATTTGATTTGCAGTTAGATTATCTTTAATTTATATTTTTTTAAAAACAGCACTTCTGTTTAGATTCTGTCACTATTAGTCAGTTTTTGTAATCAAGTACTTTGAGTTTGAGATTCCAACAAACCCAAAACAATTATTTGTGATCTACAGCAGTACCTGTTTTGATATTAATTGCAGTTTGTTAATAGAGGGAGCTGCATATTTGCTTTCTTGTTTTCAGACTGATTGCGTTGAGATTAACTATTTCTTTTGCTTACAAGCAAAAAACAAGAATGTTTAAGGAAGAAATACATCATGTTTTATAAATTGAGTAGTGGAACATAGGATAAATCACTGAAGCAGAAAACCTCCTTTTACGTATCCTGACATGTATCTAGATTCATGCACTTCGTAAGCTTATATGTAAGAATCTGGTATTGTGTTGTGGGCTACATTTAAGAGACCCGTCTAAAAATGTATGGCTGTAGTCTGAGGTATTCTGAGCACTGTTCCTAGTTCTGCTTTTTGACACTGATTCTACTATATCCCTCCTTAATCCTTTTGAGAAAAAGGTAATTACATAGGAAAGCTCCTACTTTAAGTTAAAAGATATTGTGTCATACTCTTATTCTTGAAGTTCAAAAACCTACTCTGAAGTATTTCATGTTACAAAACAAATGGTTCAAAAACATTTTCCAAGAGTACTCTACCTGCTACCCTGAACAGGTCCATATGCGAGCAACTTTTTACTAAGTCCTTAGTAGTCTTAATGTTCTAGTCATCCTGCTTAAAGATGACAACGCACAATTAAAATCTATAGATTTTTGTAAAGACCTTCCCCAGTTCTCTGCATATAATCCTCAGACTAACACTGCCTTGTTATCAATACTTAGCACAAAGCTTTCTTTCAACAGTTTAGAGCAACCCTTTGCAACCTAAAGGCAATGTGGGACCTCTGCTGAATGAGGTGGGTGCCCTGAAGACAGAGGAATCAGACATACTTTGCCTCTATACTTCTGGGAGCTGTCCTGCTATCAACACCTAAACTGCTGAGGCTCCAAAGGAAGTGGAAGCAATAGAGGAGCCTGCCTTGGTTGACAAGGATGGGGTTAGGGATGTGTTGAGCAAACTGGATGAACATAAATCCATGGGCCCTGATTGAATGGACCTGCATGTGCTAATGGAGACAGCAGAAGTTATTGCTAAGCCACTCTCCATCATCTTTTCTAAGTCATGGGGATCAAGACAGGTGCCCAGGGAGTAGAGGTTAGCAAATGTTACTCCAA